>PVKA01028802.1:0-28987 GCA_004027165.1 Ctenomys sociabilis
GAAGATGGAAGCTGATGGGGTTGAAGTGAAAAGACCAAAATACTAATCTTCTACGGGAGAATCTCCACATGGATAGTCTTCCTTTCTCTTCCTGTAGTTCCTACTAAGGTTGCAATGTAGGGCTTTTTGTGTTTGTGAATGTATATAAAATTCTATTGTGTTATCATTTAATTCCATTAAAGTTGGTTTACCTGCTCTCTTAAAAAAAAAAAAAGAATAAACTATAAGACTATACTGATGAACTACGGAAGAGTTCAATAGTACAGCTTAGCCCACCATCACAAGGTAACACTGTGACCTATAAACCATACTCTCAACAATCCTGGACTTAATAGAATTTTTCCTAACAATGCCACTAAAGCATCTTTAAAGGTTCTAATAGGTCACATATTACATAAAAGATAAGGGTCCTATCCTTAGGGCCAACAACCATAAATATAAAGACAGCTGTTTTCAGATAATTATGTATGGCTAACCTCCACTATAGGACATCTTAGTAGAAAGGTCCCTGTATGTTAGGAACAGAATAATCACTCCTAGTCTCATTGGCCTAACTTTACTTAATACTTGGGAAGGACATGCCCTAACAAGGTATAAACACAATAATTATAAAGGCTGAAGACTGCTTTGCAACAAACTGGCTTATTCACCTCAGAATTAGATAGGCAGTCCCAGTAGTATACACGGTCCTAAAGAACCAATCTGTGGCCCTGGCTATACCAAGGATGAATAGGAAGATGTACTCTAGGATTTGTATGGTTATAAGGTGGAAGTCTCCAAAGTATTGACATACCTGCAAACTTATCCCACCTGTGGCATCGGTGGTCTGCAAGTGTGTTGCACTGGTATAATCATCTGGCTTCAATCTTTATCCCTTTCCTGGGGTTAGAAAATGTCATGCACCACAGTGACACCTTAGCAAACTATACTCAGTGGGCCTTAGCACAGTGGTTGGTCTCTCTTTTGAATAAAGAAGTCAAGCCATTCTCCCAAACTGGATGGCATTAGACATTCTAGCAGCCACATGAGGGGGTATTTATAGAACTACAAAAGCTGAATGTTGTGTACATTCCTGATCCTTCAGCTCATGTCTCAATAGCTATTTAAGCTACTGACAACAAGTTAATAACATGTCAGAATCTGAAATTCTCTGGACCTTCTTATCCTCTTTATGGAAAGCTATTACTGGCTCCTCCTTGTAGAAATCTTTGTTGGGTGTATTCATAATAATCCTGTTGATTTTACTATTTAGCCCATGCATATTTATCTGTTCCTGTGGCCTTGTCTCCTCCAGACTTAAAGCCGTTGTAGACCCAATTATAAGAGCGCCTGGCACCTATCAAGGGCCTTTAGATGGACCCCCTGTGAAGTATCTCTAACTGCCAATCACAACTACAACCCACTTCAGCTAGAAGTAGACAGATCTGTCTTTATACCCTTTGTCCGCTCACAGTAGTCAGGTGTACTTCTTCAGATGAAGAGATAATATGGATATCCAAGTTAAGTAGAAATGTTGTACATAGTCAGAAGGTGCTGAGCACTCAAGAGATCAATGCAGAACATGAGTATGGCTGGAGGCATACTCACTGAAGGCCACACTTCAAGAAAAAGAACTACTTGCCCATATACTTCCCCTAGGGATGAACAGCAGTCATTGATGTTCCAAGTAGGTCTCAATGACCTTGTGGTGGAGGACCAAACCTCCTTAACACACCCCTTCCAGGAAAGTCCTTATCTGCTCCAGTGCATTTGCTACTTGTTTCCCAATTAATATTACACATCAGGGTAATATTGACTACAGCTGTTTTATATTTATTTGTTGACCACAGTTTCGTCTCACCTTACACACACTGTATGAAAAGCTGCTATAAGCTGTAGCTACTAGAAGTGGCTAAGTACTACCTAAACTATTACACTTGTAGTCTTATGGATTGGTTATAGTGCAGTCCTATCTTAAGCCCACCTCAACTCATGACTTTGCTCAATAAAACACCTTTGATAAGTGGGGTTGATGGACAATCCACCTCTGGGCCCCCTTCTCAGACAAAAGTTTTCTTTCAATAAATTCATCCTACTCTTGAGAAAAAAGTAAACAAAGGATAATTTTGATCTTTAATCATGTACCTTGAGGGGATTATATGGGGACCCAGTTCTAGGAACACCACAGGAACTCTCGAAAGCCACTTTTCTCATAATCTTCAGGTATAACATTCACAAATAGACTTTTACTCTCTAAATCACTCTAGTTGCCTAATTCTCAATTCTGCCCCAAATCTGTTGCCTAAACAAACGGACTTATCTCTCAACTTCACTTTAGTTTACTAATGTTCGTTAATCACTTTCCTCCCACTTATCAAATGTAGTTTACCAGAGCTCTGAACTAAGGCTTGGAAAGACAAGAGGGTGATGGGAAAGGCAGAAAGCCAAACCTCTGGAATGGTGACTAGAGAAAAGAATGAGTACACTCTCATCTTAACAAACCTTACTGCCTTACAAAACTAAAAACCACCATGAAGTCTAGTCACAGTCAAGTTTACTTACAAATACAGGGCTTTTTCCTGCTTTGTCCTTTTCTTTCCCTCCTTTGCCTGCATCCCACTTTTCTGTATTTATGTCAGATTCACTCCATTCTGGCCAGATTTGGAACTTCCCCTTCTTTTGCTCAACAGAACTGGACTGTACATGACTACCAACAGGGTACAGTCTGGGGGGAGGGGAGAGAAAGAAAAAGGAGAGGCTTTTAATTAAAACTTCTGAAATAAAATACAGGATTAATTGCATGACATAAGTTTAATTATCTCAGCAGAAGCGTATGTTACATACACTTGTCAGTTCCCATATGTTGTTTCTAAAGACTGAAATGTTCCCATAGAAAAGTGTTTCATTAGCATATTTGAACATTAGCTACTGTTTACTAATCCAGGATAGATGTAAGAAGAGTATTATGTATTATCATGAACACATAAGAATGCTTAATTCACACTTCAAGAAAAATACTTTATATAATAGCAAGAGCATTTAGAATATCAATATAAATATGATTTGGATTTTTTCAAGTGTAACAGTACTACTGAAACATTGCTTTTTTAAAAACTTCAAATTATAAATCATTTAAATAAGAAAAGCATGCCCATAAAGCACTACAGAGCTACTTATCCTCTCCACATAATATGAAAAAAATATATATTTCATTTAAAATGAAATCATTCTATGTATCTTTTTTTGTTTAAAGAGTTATTTATTTGGTACAGGGTCTTGCTATGCAGCTTGGATTCATAGTGATCCTCCTGTCTCAGCCTCCCCAGCACTGGATCATAGGCCTACACCACCTGACCCAGTTTTAGTGTCCGGCATGGAGTGGTGCTGGCATGGCATGTAGTGCTAGAGATTGAACTCAGGTCCTTGAATTTGAGAGGCAGGCATGTAGGCCACTGAGCTATCTCTCTGGCCTTACATATTCTTTTTTTTATACATTGGTTTTTTTCCCCTACTTATCAGCATAGTATTAGTCCCATGGTTATGATTTTCTATGTACATTTTAATAATTATATAATATTTCAATCTATATTTCATAATATACTATATCTCATTCAACCAACCCTCCATATTTAGAAACTTTGGAGGGAGGGTTGCTTTTTTTAAAAAATTTTTCTTACCAGGGCTTCTGTACTGAACTATATTCTGAAATTCTTGCTTTTAAAAATTAGTTTTTACTTTGAGACAGGGTCTTGACTGGTCCCTAAATTTCCCAGGCTGGGCTTATATACAAAATCCTCCCACCTCAGCCACCAGAATGTCTTATAGTACTAAAATATATGAATATTTAATGTCTGTAGTATATTTTGGCCGATTTCCTACAGAATAAATGGATCTATTTTCTACCTTCACAAGTTTCTGTACCTTTAAACTCTATTATTTCTGTCTACATGTATGACATTTAAATCTAAAGTAGTAATCCTATTTAATTTCTCAAAATTTTAATGAACTACTTGTAACTCTAAATCCTACTCCTGACCTTTGGATAAATAGTGGGCAGGGTGGGGTGGTAAAATTCCTAACCTTAGAGAGTTCATGTGTTGGTTCTGTATACAAAGCAAACTTATAAACTAAAATGAATAGTACATTTAAAGTGAAAATCCTATGGAGAAATACAAAGCAAGAGGGGGAAATTAAAGTTAGGGTATGCAATTTTTGCTACAGTGGTATCTATAGCTCTGAAGTAATTATAGTGTGGGACTCAAGCTACATGGATATCAATAGGAAGAACATTCCAGATGCAGGAAATAGCAGGTGGACACACATCAAAGAATTCCAAATGCAACTGGCCTGCTTGTTTATCTTCAGAATAACATCGAGCTCAGCATGGCTGACACTGGGTGTGTGGGAGAGACGCAGGGCGATGATTTCAGAGAGACCAGGAAACATGAAGTGGAAATGTGATGTAAGCCAAGGGAAGGGCACTAAAAAAACAAAGGACTATAGGAAAGTTCTAGAAACTACAACGTCAAAGAAATAATCTTGAGTCTCCAGAAAGGAAGGTGGCTCTGCTGAAGCCTTGATATTAGCTCACAGAGGTCCATCCTGGACCTCTGACTTTCAGGTCTTCTGTCTGAGTAAGACACAAAGCCAAAGGAGGACCTTGAGCAGGGTCACCACATATGACTCAAATATGGTGACCATGGTAACCATTTTTGATGCTATGTTGAAAAGACCAGAGGAGACAGGGAAAAGTTTGGTAAGAAGGCCACAAATGAAGGAACATGGGGCCAAATGGATTTTTAAATATGGTATTTGTGGAGCTGGGGAGATGGCTCAGTAGAATAAGCACTTCCCTGCCAAGTGCAAGGGTCTGAGTTCAATTCCCAGTTCTGAAAAAAAAAAACAGACATGAAATATGGTATTTGTGCACAATAGAGCACTACTCTGCCATTAAGGACAAACACATCATTTGTAGGAAAATGGGTGTTCCTTGAGACCATAACATTAAGTGAAATAAATCAGATACACAACCTTAAGTATTACACGGTTTCCCGTATATAAAATATCTAAAATATAAATATAGGGCAAAATAAAAGATAGATCAAAGGAAATAGTAAAAAATAAATAAAAATAAAAACTAAAAGGAAATAGTGAGATAGGTCTTTTGCATAAGGGAGACAAAGGGAGAAGGGAAGGGAAAGAGAGAAAGGGCATTTAAAAGAATTAAGATGTGTTATGTTCATGTACCAGTTCCCTGTGAGAAATGTGGTCACCATGTATCACAAACATGTACTAAGTTAACATAAACAAGTAATAAAAAGGAAGCTGTAAAAACAAAGGACTATGGGAAAGTTCTAGAAACTACAAAGTCAAGGGAATAATCTTGAGTCTCCAGAAAGGAAGGTGGCTCTGCTGGTCTTGATATTACCTCACAGAGATCCATCCTGGACCTCTGATCTTCAGAACTCTGAGGTAACAGATATGTGTGACTATAAGGTACTAAGCTGGTACTATTTTATTACAAGCGTTGGAAGCCAATACAGAGTGAGGGGAAACAAAGCCATAGAATGTGGTACCTAAGGGTTGGGGAGATGACTCAGTGGAATAAGCACTTCCTTGGCAAGTGCAAGGGCCTGAGTTCAATTCCCAGTTCTGCCAGAAAAAAAAAAAAAAAAAAAAAAGAATGTGATGCCTGGGAAGCCTTTAGTGTTTTAGTTTTTTTTTTTCAAAAATGAGAAAATAGGGGCCAGGGAGATTGTTCAGTGGAATAAGCACTTCCCTGGCAAGCGCAAGGGTCTGAGTTCAATCCCTGGTTCCACCAAAAAATAAATAAAATAAAATAAAATAGTTCAGGCTATATGACTATAGTTTCACAAAAATGAGAAAATATGCTAGATCAAGGCAGATGAAATAAACACTGAACACAGAATGTAATGTCAAGAATGCTGAAGGCTGGCTCAGATGTCACCTGGGGGTGAGAACAGAGGAAGGGCTTTCTGAACCCCTATGTACAAGTCACTCTGTGCTTGTTTCTGTTGTTTCTGTAACTCTTGACATCTCTCAGGAATCCCTGACTTCTATACTTACTGTGTCTCCACATGTAGGAGTTTAAGCCACAGAGTGGCAGGAATGTGGATATTTTGATGATCTCCTCTCTATTAAAGCACCTGACGTAGTGCCTAAACATTGCAGGAAAGTTATCTGCTATTTATATGACATAAGATAATGAATGTCTTTAGTTTTCACTTCTATGATTTTTAACTATATTATGTATGGGTAGAGACAATCTAGAATCCTGACTCTCTTCCAGTTTGGCTGATGATAAGTGACGGTGGCTTGGAGAACAGAAAGCTGGTAGACCTGTGGTTGCCGTTTTCTGGATTGTAACTCTCTCAGATACAGTCCTCTCTTCCTGCTTGATGCACGGGACGGAACTCTAGAAGGTTAACTCAAAATGGTTACACCAGATTCAAGGAACCAGGAAGCCCCACGATGGGCAAGGCCGCCATCAGGCACCCGCAGTCTCTTGTGTGCGTCAAATATTCCTCCTCCCGACCCACTGATTACCTGGGACAGGGGAGCACAGAGCAGCGCATTGCTCCCTTGCTTTGCCTAACAGAAGTAACAGGTCTGGTCTGAGGATTTGGACATCCTCTTTTACATCTGCAAACATGAAGCTTGTGTGACTGGTTTACATCTGTAACACATGCTACATTTCAAAACATTTTTCTATTAAAATTTTCAACGCTTGAGTTTTTTAGTTGTGACTTCAGCCTCTTTTGCATGCTGATTTATTGTAAGTTTAACCCTGTCTGCTTTGCTTCTGCTTTCTGCTTTCATCCCCTCCCCTGAGGCACTCCTGTGTTTCAAAGTCTTTATAATCTGTGTGTGTGCGCCAATCTCAATCTCTACGCCCGTGAGCCATCCAGGAAGCTGCTCCCCGGCCCTCCCGTCTCGCCGCCCTCCCTAATCTTCCTCTTCTATTCCCTCCTCTCCGGTATCCCGCGCTCCTCCCCCTGCTCTCCCACCCCACAGCCCCTCCCCCAGAGCCCATCCCCCTCGCTATCTCCACCTGCTCCCCATGACCGGGGCTGGATCGAGGTCCCCTCCGTGCAGGCTGAGACTGCGAGGCTGGGGTGACGGGGAGGGGCGGGCAGCGGTCGGTTTCCCGGTGGAAGCCACGAGGCCAGGAACCTGCCCAGCAAGGAGCTCGGGCTTCGGAACTGGAGGAGCAACAAGTCCCTTCGGTCGGGCTCGGGACCCTGGAGCGGCCGTCCAGGCTCGGGGCGCACCCTGGAGGGACGCCAGGCGGCGGGGCCTTACTCTTCGGGTTTGTCGTAACCGTGCGCGGAGTTCTTCCGCGGCACCTGCTTCTTTTCCGAGTGCTTTGAGGTCATGGCGGCTCGGAGCGGAGCGCGAGGCCGGCGGTTGGGTCGCGGGTGGCGTCCGCCGTTGCCAGGAGACGGCGCCCGGGAGGAGGACGGACGCCTCCGGGACGCGTTGGAGGGCGAGCGGGGCGGGGCGGGGCGGGGCGGGGCGGGGCAGGGGAGGAAAGCCGGCCGCGCGGGGCGGTCCCGCAGCCTCCTGGCTGTGCTCCTTGGAACCTGGGACGTCACCAGACTGTTGTGTTTTGAGCGTTGAACGACTTGATCCTGGAGGTACAAAGAGGTCCAGCCAGGTTAAATTCACAATATCGGGTGTCCATAAAAATTACCAGGCATAAAATAGTTAAAAAAAAAAAAAAAAGAATATGAATGATAGAATTACCAGGCAAAACATAAAAGATTGTTATAACTAAACTGCCTATGTTTGAGAAGGTCAGAAGGAAGAACCGGTATGCTGAGCTCGTTGTGGTCACATGTGGAGTTGTACAGCACAAGGTCTGTATTGAAAACACTGAAAGGGACTAGACTGGCACGGTTGGACACTGCAAGGAGGTGTGAAGACTGCAGCGGGAGCTATCAACCATGAAACTGGCGGGTTCCTTGGAGGGTTAGAGAGCACATCCATGCAGTGAAATCACATCCAGGTGTCCAGTGGATGTGGCTGTGGGTGGACAGAGCCAAGGTGGAGGGTGGAGCAATGAATATAGACAGAGCTGTCCGAAAAACATCTTCCCATTTTTGTAAATATTGGGCACCCCTTGAACCAAGAAGCTCAAGAGATCACAAGGATTTGGTTCTGAACATCTCAAAGAATGGAACTACCATTCACTGAAGAAAAGAAAGTCTAAGGTTGTGGCAGATAATGAGTTTAGGCTTGAGTGTGTTACTTTTGAGGTAAGAAGTCCGCTGGAAACTTAAGCGTTGAGCTCCTCCTGCCTGCCTCTCATGAACGACTGAATTGGCTGTTTGAGTCAAGCAGTAACATTTGGTTAAAATGTGGACGTTATCATTATACCGTGAATTCCCTAAAAATTCATCCCATAAAAATATTTTTAGGGCAGGCCAAATAGCTCAGCAGATTAAAGCGCCTGCAAACAGCCGCAGGGGCCTGGGGCTTCAATACCCGGGCCTGCCCTGCCAGCCCCGCCCCCCCCCCCCCAGGGCACCCTGAGAGGCAATTGAGACTAGGCATTGTGGTACACGCCTGTAAGCCCAGCTCTTGGGAAGCAGTAAACAGAATCACTGTGAGTCTGATCTAGTAGTGCGATCCTGAACACCCTGTAGATCCTTCCCTAAAATACAGAAAAAAGGGGGTATTTTTAATATTATAAGAACATTAAAAGCAATGGGAAGCAACAGAAGCCAGAAAATTATTAAGTGTCTGTGCTTGTGTTCTTCATATTAGTAAAGTCACCCTTGTTATTTTAAAAATTAAACCGTGCTACTTAGAGGAAATTCCCACTTTAGAAGGTTGTCCTTTTTTTTTTTTTTTTTTTTTTTTTTTTGCCTTTCAAGCTTGCTCTAGTCAATGGAAAACATTGTTCTAGTGTCCTCTCTCTGCACAAAGCAATTCTTGGCATAAAAACAAGGAAGATCCACAAGCAACCTTGGATATTAGATTTCCCATCTCATTTAAGGTAGGGAAGGGGCAAGCACTGCAAAATTCAAAAGTAGAATGACTTGCTCAAAATGACACAGTTAACATTAATTACTTAGCAAAACAAGCATTTCCTGAGTGCTATGTGAGGAGTAATGTTCTGAAGAGCAGAGATGAAGCAGTCAACAAGGAAGACCAGCACATGGAATCCACAATCTCTTGGGGGGGGGGGGGCTCCTAGAAAACAAAACCAGGAAACTGTACAATGGATACAAAATAATTTTGATAAAGTAAAATGAATCAGAGTAAAGGCAAGATGCTAAGTCATTTATTATGGAAATAGAGACATTTTTTAGGAGAAAAGAGAATTGTAAATTAGATGAAATGACAGGTCAGAGAACATGCTGAGACATCCTAGACACACTGAAATGTAAGTTCATCAATAACTTAAGTTTTCTCATTGCTGAGTGAAATAAACCAGTCACACAAGCTTGCATGAGGCAAAGTATTGAAGAAAGACAAGGTACTCACACCTTTGAAAGCAGAAAGATGAGCATGCACAACTAAATTGAAGGCTCATAGCAAGTGGTGTGTGGGGAGCCCAGACCTCAGTCTGTCTGTCAGACAGACTGATCCTATGGGTAGGATGGAAGAAGTGGCTTCACCCTCGGGATGGTACCAGCTTCTTTTTGGGCTGGCAGAGCATTTAAGACCCTCAGCCAGTGGCCTCTGCAGCCAAGGTTCAGCAACATTAGTGTTGGCACCACCTGAAGCCAGGCACAGCAAAGAGCAGAGGAATTCCAAGAATCTGCCCTGTGGGTTGACCTAGGACAGTCTCAGGGAGACACCACAGGAGGTGGTGGCTGCAGGTTTGAGGCTCACAGAGTTCCCATCCAGCGCCATCTGGCAAGCCCCTGGCAGTATGGGATGATCTGCCCCGTATCTCCCCTCCTCAGGCCCTGTCCTGCCAGTGCAGAAAAGGGGTCAGTGCAGCCAGCAGAGCACAGAAGTCCTTGCCAGCTGGTGGGAGAAACAGGCAGCCAGAGTCAGCAGACAGGGAGATGGAGAGCATAGTGGGCACCCAGCCGCTCCAGCTCCTCCCTAAATACACTAATCCTCTGGGAAGATGGAGAAGGACAAATCTGGGCGAGACATGGAAGGGCCTGAAGGGTATGGTCACATAGTGGACGAGGTCAGCCTGGGACAGCCAGTCTCCAGCAACCTTCCTGCATTCAAAGCATCCTCACCCGGAAGGTGCCAACCTCTCTGTAGCTGCAGACTCTCTTTCTAATGAATTTATGGTCTAGGTAGGTTTTTTCTGGTTTTTTTTTTTTTCAATGTCTTTGGTGTGGTATCTCACTATGCAGCTTGGACTCACAGTGATGATCTTTCTGTCTCGGCCTCCCCAGCACTGGGATTACAGGAGTGCACCACCATGCCCAGTCTCAGGGGCAGGCTCAGCACACCAGGGGGCCATGCAGTGCTTAGAACCAAACTTCCATTCTTGCGCTTGCCTAAGCAAGTGCTTAGTCTGCTGAGCTATCTCACTGGCCCAATGGTCTAGTTTTTGTAAGTTGAGCTAAAATTAGTATTAGAAGATAACTTACTGTTAACATTGCCACATTCAAAACATGCTGTGCCGATAGCTACACTGCTCTGTGGGATGCCTGGGAAACGGCACCATGTTTAGAGGTTACAACAGAGCAACAGGGAACCACGTAGGCTTTGGAGAAATTGCAGCTCTTCTTCCATTCCTCTCAGCCACAGCTGTATTGTTGCCTGCTCCTCTGGTCTGGGTCCCAGTTGGTCCCTTGGTTCTCAGAGGAAGATGTGAGTGAATTCCTAAGTCTCTGAAAATGACTAACCCTCCATGGGGGTACCCCTTTCTGGATACCAGCAGTCTGTCTGAGGAGGCCAACAGGCCACAAGGTCAACAGGATGGCAATGGTGTTCAAAATGGACTGAAGAGGGAGGCAAGGGCAGGAGGCTCCTGGAGGCTGAAAGCAAGAGAGGGTGGGTGTACCATGGGAAGCCCCACAAGGTAGCTGCTCCCTCATATCCATCCCCCAGGCGTGATCTTGGATGTTGGTGTGTGTGTGTGTGTGTGTGTGTGTGTGCATCTGAGGATTTGTGATCTAGGGGTCATTCCAGCACCTCCTTGATATTGGACCTGCTGCCCCCTTCAAGGCCCTCCATGCCTGCACACCACCTTCTTCCCCTGTGCTGCTCACTGCCCTAGGCCAGGTTGCCTGGCATGGAGCTGGCACTCCTGTGCCTGTGCCAGCCACAGCATACGGGCTGCTTCTGGGAGGGGATGGGCCACATGAGACCTCGCTCCTGGACCTTCCTGTTGTTGGGCTGCTACTGAGCTCCAAGTCAGTCTCCACGTGGCTGGGCCCATCCTGCCCTGCTGCCTCCACCTTGCACTTAGTTACATGTGGTCCTGGGACACCATGATGGCTGAGGCCCTGTGCCAGTTTATCTGTCCTGAGTGTGAATCGTGCTGGTGCCACCCATAGATACCAGAACCACTCAGGGTGGATCCTGCTCTGTGCCACTCTCAGGGAAGAGCAACAGGGTGGGGTATCCTGGTCCAGGCCCCATAATTCCCATGCCTTCTGTGTCCCCATCTTGCAGAACAGGGTTAGGCAGAGAAGGCTGAGCAGAAACCCAGCCTGGCCTACAGTGTCATTCTCCCACTTCCTCCATCCCTGTGGGCTCCAGAGGGGCTGGAAGGGCAGTAGGTGCCAGACAGCCACCTCACGCTGTGCATCCTCCAAATAGCCGAGGAGACTCTCATCCCTTACCCTGTGTTCTGAGTTGTCCTTGTGGGGATGGGGATGATGATGGGAATGTGGTGGTAACAGCCCCATGAGGTCTGCTCACTGTCATGGAGCCATGCATGCCCTGTATCCAGTCAACCCTGTTGGGAACCTCTGTTGTGCCTGGGGAACTGGCTTCCACTACTCCAGCAGCTCCAGGCCCATGTGGGGGTTGAGACCTATGCCACACAGACAAGGGACACCATGACCACTGGCTGACCTGGAAGCCAGTTGGGCCCAGGAGACTGCTGTTTCTGTCTCTCCTCTGGGCTGCGGACAGACATAGGAAGAGGGCCAAGCATCCTTGACCACCGGGTGTTTCTCTCTGTGGCTACTTCAGGGTAAGTGAGGGCCATGATTAGAGGCCAAGCTTCTCCCAGCCTCTGCCCAATAGGGACAACAGGGCAGGCACAAGGCTTGGGCTGGGGGTGAACAAAATGTGCTAAGTTGGCCAGCCCCACACAAGTCCATGGAGCTGGGAAAGAAAGCCTCCTTTCACTGTCTCTTCTTCCTCACAGTGGGCAGTCACCTTCTGAGAGACAATAGTTGGCACTGGACCCTTGAGTGACCACCATGGCACACTGGCTGAGCCAGACTAGGGGTCCAGATGTGGAAGACCACTCAGAGACATGCTGGCACTGCTACAGCTGCCTAGTGCAAGTGTTAGTGGTTTGGCTGGACCTGCAGTCTGCATGCCTGGTGCCATCTGGGGACCAGAGGCACAGCCCAGCTGCTGACCTGCTGGGCTACTGTAGAGGAAAGCAAGGCCCACACAAGACCAACTCTGGAGCCTTGGCTGGGATCCCACTCCCCTCCTCCCTGGGGGAAGCATGGAGCCCAGGCTCTATTCTAACTTTTCACCACTCCTTTCACTTTGCAAACATCATTCTTTGGGTTGAGAAGGAAGCAGCCAGCCTCTGGCTGCGAGTTAGGAGTCTAGGGAGGCAGCCTCTCCTCTGTCTCACCATGGACAATGCCCCGAGATAAGCAGCAGGATTCTGATAGGGGCAGATGTCCTGGTACTCGGAGGGAAGTCACACTCTCAGCTGGCCAGGTCCTGCTGTGGCTGCATGGCTTTGTAAAACATGCAAAAATAAAGCCCATAAGCCAGGGGACACCATTCCTCCCACCCAACCTGTCCCTCGTCATGGCCAGCACTGCAGAACCTGTGACCCACAGTAACCCAGCCTCCGGAGGGCTGAGCCAAAGAAGCTTCTGATGCTAGAGGGAGAAGATGGCGGGGCTCAGGACATCATCATCATGTTGGAGGGAGAGGTTTCCTGACATAGACAGCAAAGGGCAGAGATTATACCATGACGTGCGTGTGTCCCCCGAGATCACACCATGACATGAAGCCAGAGCACGAACAGTTGAAAGCAGGCAGCAAGTGACCCACATGCAGCTAGGGATTCCCACCCTAGTCATCCTTGCGGCTACCATAAAGAGATGTGAAGGAAAAGATGCCTTCCAACTGCCTGGCCACAAGCAAATGTCCTCAGGCATGCAGAGGGCCAGAGGGTATGTGACAAAGTCAGGCGAAGAGTGACCAACAAAGGTCCAGCTGAGAAACACAGGGAGAAATGCTGCAGATTAATTCACTGCTTATCAGCTACAGGCGACTAACGAATATGGTCAATGAATTTTGTGATTATCTGAGATACTTGCTATCATTTTTCTTTTTAAACAATACAAAACAGTAATAGAAAAAACCAGCATTACAAATGATAGATTTCACTGAACAAAGTAAAAGGAATATGACAATGGTTGCTGTGTTAAATGATGCTCTCTCCAAATTAATTGTTCAGATTACCAGATATAAACATGTAAAATTTGTTTAAACAAGCAAAACAAAACAATAAGTTAAATGAAATTCAAAAGAGGAAGAATGAAAAAATGAGGGCAAAAGAAATTTTTTAGCCAGTAACTGCTCCTTTCAAAAGACCAACAGAAATTGACAATACAGTTGTCTGAACTATTCTGCATATATATACTTAAATATGTTTTCCCTTCTTTCATTTGTCTTTTTCCTCATCACAGTTTTTCCTTCCCATTGAATAATTTCTTTCACTGTACCTGTTGTACCTTTTCAACGCTCTTTCAGTTTCTCACACTAGTGAGATAATGCCGTGTTTGCTCATGTTGATCTGATTTACTTCAATTACCAAAATAATTTGTCGCTGCTTCCATTTATCTACAAAAGACTTGAGTTTATCTTATTTTATACCTAAGTAATACCGTATTGTGTAAAAAATACTATCTTTTTATCTATTCCTCAGTTGATGGGCATTAGGTTGTTTCCAAGAATTACCTAAGACAAATTACACTGTTATGAACATGGGTGCAAATATACCACTGTGGTATGAGATTTTCAGTTCTTCTGGAAAAACACCTAGAAGGGGAATAGCTGGCTTGAATGGGACCTCCAATCCTAGCTTTTTGAAGAATCTCCATACTGATTTCCATAATAGTTATGTCACCCTGCACTCCCACCAACAGTGGAGAAGGGTTCCTTTTTCCCCACAGCTTCTCCAGCATTTATTATTGGTTAACTGTGTGTGTGTGTGTGTGTGTGTGTGTGTGTGTGTGTGTGTGTGTGTGTGTGTGTGTGTGTGCATTTTAGGGAAGAGTTAACAGGACATTCAGAGTCTCACTACTAGATTGGATTCATAGTGATTCTCTTGTTCATAGCCTCCCAAGTGCTGAGATTACAGGTATGCACCACAATGCCCAGTCTCAATTGCATCCCAGGGTGCAGGACCAGAATGGCAAGCCAGAGGATCAAAACCCCAGCCCCTGCACCTGCTTGCAGGCACTTTAATCTGCTGAGCTATTTGGTCTGCCTTGGTTGACTTCTTTTTTTATTTTATTTTATTGAGAGACAAATATCGATGAGACAGTTTTCAAGCTAATTAATAGGACAATTTCAATAATTAATACATTTTACATTACTATCTTCCCAGTAGTCACCCACAGTACAAGAAGTAAACAGGATATCCTGTCAAATCACTATTACTACCAATCTTTCTTCTCACAGAATTGAGCAAAAATAGCTGTATATCTATCCTAACTATTCCGTATATACAAATACAAAATGGTCCTTCTTTTATAGCACATTTTTTGTTTAGTACTCTCAGAGATGGGTGTTCTATTGGAATTTAAATATTATACATGCTTGAATTCAGCAAAACACTTCATCACAGTCCATCAGTCCACATTAGCAGTGGGATTTCCACAGAACTTGTTGACTAGAGCCTTTTACAGCTCCACATATTAATATGGATTTACATTATTTACCTCATTTTTATACTTTTCTCCTGGATGGTTAAGACCAAGATAAAGCAAGATCTTATGACAAGAAATGTATCTTTTGTATCTGAAAAGGTCAGTCAGTCCCCTCAAGACTTATCCTATTACCCTGTATCACAGTTTGTAGATCGTTTGTCACTGTCAGCCATGTGGATGAGTCACGGCCATTGCTTGACCAGTTTGCTCTCTGTGAAAGCCTGAGAAAATGTTTTCTCTCCGTGTGACTCCCCTTAGGCACATGCTACATAATCAATCACTTTCTCTGTGGCCCCATAATCTTCTTGATCAGAAAATTTAGGGAACAACTGAGTTATGTGATGTTACAGCACTGGTTCTCCTATGTTCTGAGTCTTCACTGACCTTGAAAGGCTAGAGCCAAAATGTTGGCTGACCTGGCAGCCCTTCCATTTCTCCAATTTTTGATCTGCAAACTTAGGTTTTTAAGTCTCCATAAGAGAGGCTGATTATTGCTCTGCAACATATGGAGTTCAGTTTACCCTAATTATCTAAATATCAAACACCTTATGCATGGTGTGAAAAAGGTATTTCCATCAAGTATTGATGTATTGAACTTTAAGTCCTTACAGAATATGAAGAATTTTTTTAAAAAATAGGAATAAACACATATTTTTATAAAATATGAAATTTAGAAATCTAACCATATACAGCAGTCTTGTGACATATTTTTCTTGTGTCTTTTTAAAAATTTATTGCCCATTAAAAATACCTTTACTTGTGAGACATTATGGTAATAATTAGTATGTCATGAGAAGAAGTATGTATTTAGCAGAGCAGAATGACAGGCATTCCAAGCGTGACCCTTCTATTAACACAGTGCTAAATTCAGTACAGTTGCTTGGTTCACAGGTATCAGCATATATAGTCAGGTTGAGAATCCTACCAAGTAACTGCTACTTTAAAAAAACCTGCTGTTGTGTCTTGGGATCATTGCCTTACCCATCTTATGTGTACAAATGTATGGCTTTGTCCCTGTCCTATTTCCCAGCTGTTTTCCTTACCCTCTCCTCATTGTCCAGTCCTCAAGTTCTCGCTTTCCTTTGAGTTGTGTTATACCTTTCTGTTTGTATTTCTTCTTTTGATTTCTTAAACTAGGGACACTATGCGGTATTTGCTCATGTGCATCTGGTTTATTTCACTTATGAGTATATCTTCGAGTGGTATCCACTTAAAGATAAATGCTTTAAGTTTATCATTCTTTATAGCTGAGTAATACTCCATTGTATAAAAATACCACATATTTTTCAACCATTCCACATGTGACAGGCATCTTGGTTGTTTCCAAGATTTGGCTATCACAAATTGTCTGCTATAAACATAGGTACACATATATCACTATGATATAATGATTTCAGTTCCTCCAGGAAAATTCCCAGTAGAGGAATAGCTGGCTTGAATGGGACTTCCAGCCCTAGTTTCTTAAGGAGTCTCCACACTGACTTCCACCAGTCTACATTCCCACAGTGGAGTGGAGAAGTGGAGTGGAGTGGAGAAGCAGTGGAGAATTGGAAGTGGGGAAGTGGAGAAGTGTTCCCTTTTCCCCACATCCTCTCTAACATTTGTTGTTGGTTGATTTGTTTATGATAGCCATTCCTCCTGGAGTGAGGTGGTATCTCAGTGTTGTTTTAATTTGCATTTCACAGACGGCTAGTGACGTGGAGCATTTTTTCATACATTTATTTGCTTCTTTAATTTTGTCCTCTGAGAAGTGTGTATTCATCTCAGATGTCCATTTCTGGATTGGGTCTTTAAATTTAAGGTCCCTGATGTATTTTAGTTCTTTATCAATTCTAGAGAGCAGACTTTTGTCTGAGTGCTTAATTAGTTAAGTGTTTTTCCAGATTTGTGGGTTGTCTTTTCGTTTTGTTGGTAATTTCTTTTGATGTGCAAGCGCCTCTCAATAAGAGTTAGTTCCAGTTGTTAATTGTTTTAAGTGTTTCCCGTGGAAATACGTGTTTGTTCATGAACTCTTTGCCTACCTGTATGTCTTCAAGAGTTCCTCCTACTTTCTCTTCCATGAGATTTAGTGTTTCTGTTTTAATATTTAGATCTTTAACCCATGTTGACTTTAGCTTAGTGCATAGTGATAGACCTGGGTCAAATTTTAGTTTTCAGCATGTAGAGCCAATTCTTCCAGCACCAATTTTTAAAGAGGCTATCTTTCTTCCAGTAAGCTTGATTGGCCCTTTTGTGGAAGATCAGGTGGCTAAGTGTGTTTGTAGAGACCACTGCATCTTCTATTCTGTTCCATTCATCCTCAGGTCTATTTCATTGTCAATACCATGTTGATTTATCACAGTGGCTTTGTAGTATAATTTCAAGCGAGGAATTGTAATGCCTCCTACCTTGTCTTTGTTTGCCAGGATTGCCTTTGCTATTCTAGTTTTTTTCTGGTTCCAAATAAATGTTAGCAATGATTTCCCTAGATCTGGGAGGTATGTTGGTGGATTATTGGGAGTTGTTATATCTTCTTGATTCAGTTTTGGAAATTTGCATTTTTTGAGGAATCCGTCCATTTCATCTGTGTCTTCTATTCTTGAGCATAAAGATTTTCAAAGTAGTTATTGATAATATTCTGAATTTCCACTGTGTCTGTGGTGATTATATCCTTGTGATTCCTTATTGCTTGTATTTGAATTTTTTTCTTTCCTCTTTTTGATGAGGTTGGCTAGAGGCTTATAAACTTTATTTAGTCTTTCAAAGAACCAACTTTTTGATTTGTGGATTCTTTGAACTGTTTTCTTCATCTCAGTTGAATTAATTTCTGCTCTAATCTTTATGATTTCTTCCCATCTTTGTGCTCTGGGTTTCGTTTGCTTTTCTTTTTCTAGATGTCGGAGGTGCAACATGAGGGTGTTTGTTTGTTCCAGTTCTGTTTTCTTAATGTGTGAGCTCATAGCTATGATTTTCCTTCTAAGAACTGCTTTCATTGCATCCCATAAATTCTGGTAAGTTGTGCTTGAATTTTCATTGACCTGTAGATATTGTTGAATTTCTTGTTTCTTCTGTGACCCATTGCTGAATAGGGTGTTGTTTAATTTCCATGAATTTAGTGGGTTTTTCTGGTTTCTTTTGTCATTTATTTCCAGTTTCATTGCACTACGGTCAGATAATATGCATGAGATAATTTCTGCTTTGTTGCATATACTTAAGCATGACCTATGGACCAGTATGTGGTCTATTTTAGAGAATGACCCATGTGTAGCTCAAAAAAATGTATATCCAGCTGTGGTTGGTTGGAACACTCTATTTATGTCCACCAAGTCCATTTGTTCCAAGCTCTGGTTTAGTTCTGCTACTTCTTTGCTAATTTTATGTCTGGTTGACCTATCTTTTTGAGATAAGGGGGTGTTAAGATCTCCTGTTAAGATTGTGGTCTTGAATATTAGATTTTCATGCCCATTAAGAATTCTCTCATATAGTTGTGCGGTCCTGTGTTTGGTGCATAGATATTTATGAGTGTTATGTCTTCCTCTTAAATTTTTCCCCTAATCAGTATATAGTGGCTTTTTATTTCATTTGATCATTCTTGGTTTGAAGTTGAGACTGACTGAGAACAGGATTGCTATTCCTGCTTTTTTCTGAGGTGCTGAGGCATGTAGTAATGTTTTCCATCCTTTGACTTTAAGCCTATGAATTTCTTTTTGAGTTAAGTGTGTTTCTTGTATACAACATATTGTTGGATTTTGTTTCCTAATCCACTATGCCAGTCTATTTCTCTTCATTGGTGAATTGAGTCCATTTACTTTGATGGTTGTAATTGAAATGTGTTGACTTATGTTTGTCATGATATTTATCTGCTTTTGTTTACTCCTTTTTGTCCTTTGTTTAATTGTCTGTGCTGTTTAGTGGGTTCCTTCCATTCTCATTCATGGAGTTCTGGTCATTGTGGTCTCTCTCTAGAACATCTTTCAGCAGCCTATGAAGGGCTGGCTTCGTCATCATGAAATTCTTCAGTTGCTCTTTGTCGTGGAAGTATTTCACTTCTCCATCAAACTTGAAAGAGAGTTTTGCAGGGTATAGTAGTCTGTGCTGGAATTTGTTTTCATAGAGGACTTGAAGTACTCTGTTCCATGTTGTTCTTGCCTTCATGATTTGTGAAAAGAAGTTGGCTATCATTCTGATGGATTTTCCTTTGAATGTGATCTGCTTTTTTTCTCTAGTGGTTTTCAGTATATTGTTCTTGTGCTGGATTTCTGGGGTCTTAACTATTGGATGTCTTGGTGTGTTTTTAATTGGGTGGAAATTATTTGGCATTCTCTATGCTTTGGCTACCTGAAGGTCAGATTGTTTCCTCATATTTTGGAAGTTTTCTGCTACTCTGCCCATATTCTTTTTATATCATTTGTATTGACTCCTTCTTTCTCATTGATGCCTATTAGTCTCACATTGCTCATCTTGGCATCATCTTACATGTGATGGATTATTTTCTCCTGCATCCTAGTTGTTTTTACGGTATCCTTTCTTACCTTTTCACTAGCTGCGCTAGCATCATCAAGATCTGAAACTCTGTCTTCATTTTCACTCAAACAGTTTTGTAGACTTGTGATTGAGATTTTAAGTTCCTCTATATCTATTTGACTCTGCTTCAAGCAATCTATTTCTTTCCTGTATTGCTCATTTAAGGAGTCCATCATATTTCTATAATCTCTTCTATTTTTTCAATGTCTTCCTTAGAGGTAGTTATTAATTCTTTTACTGCAGAGGTTTTTTTTTCAGATTGGGTTTCCTCCATATGTTCCATATTTGATTCTTTACTTCAGATGCTATGCATTCAGAGATTTCTTTTTTTATTTCTGAAATTAATTCCGCTCTGAGTTCCTGTTTACCTTTCTGCTGTTGTTTCTTTGCTTGTGGCGCTGTTCATTCATACGTTACCGCTGAGCTAGTGCCCTCTGTACTTGCTGAGTGTGCACTGGTTTTCTCCCATATGTTTCTGTATTAGATTCTTTACTTCAGATGCTATGATTTCTGAAATTTCTTTTTTATTTCAGGAATTAATTTTGCTCTGAGTTCTTCTATACCTTTCTGATGTTGTTTCTTCACTTTCAATGCTGTTAATTCATTCATTTCAGCTAAACTAGTGTCCTTTGCACTTGTTATGGGTGGGCTCGAGGCCAGAGATTGCATTTTGCTCCTTGTCTTTGTCATTTTGTATAGCAGTGACCTCTGACCTTTGGTGTAGAGCTTTGGTTCAGTTATAACCTTAGCACCTACTGAGATGTGTTAAGTTTGAGTTTATCTAATTATACCTGGCCTGCATCTAGCTGTTGTGCTCAGCTCCTTCCTGCTGCAGCCCTTGGAAATGAACCTGTTGTGCCCCTCTGTTGTGTCCCTGGCCCAGAGAGCACAGTGCAGCACAGAAGCTCTCCCACACACTCACTGGCCAGGGATGGGCTGGATCTGTGGGTCTGGAGAGAGTTGCACAAGTTCTCACACTAGCCAGGCTTGGGGGCGAGGGCTCCCGAGGGTTTCAGAGGTCCCAGGGGTGCAGTAGAGAGTCTCACTTACATGGGTTCCTGAGTTTTGATCTGGAGGGGTCCTTCAGCTGGTGCAGGGAAGCTGGAAACTCCCACACACTTGCAGGGCTGGGCTGGGTTGGATCATGGGTCCAGATGGAGTCTCAGAAGTTCTCACTTGCTCAGCAGGCTTGGGGGCGGGGGCTCCAGAGGATTGCAGGGAGAGAGTCTCACTCACGCGGGTTCCTGAGTTTTGGTCTCGAGGGGTTCTGGTGCCAGTACAGGGCCTGGTTGACTTCTTAATAACAGCCATTCTTTCTGGTGTAGTGATATCTCAGCGTTGTTTTAATTTGCATCTCATGGATGAACAATGATCCTTTGTCTGATGGACAGTCTGCTATAATTGTTTCCTTTTTACTCGACTGATGATTTATTTTGTCATGCAGAAACTTTTCAAAAAGATGAAACACCAATTGTTGATTCTTTGAAGTATTTCCTGAGCAGTTTAATTTTTGTTTATGAAGTGTTTCCCTACTGCTATGTCTCTACCTACTTTCTCTTCCAGAATATTTAGTGTTTTGGTTTTAATATTTAAATCTTTCATCCATTTTGACTGTAGGTTTCTTCATTGTGATAGGCATGGGTCTATTTTCAGATCTTCAGCATGTGGAAAGCCAGTATTTCTAGCATCATTTATGAAAGAGGTTGTCTTTCTTCCAATGAACATGTTTGGCCCTTTTGTCAAAGATAAGGTGGCTGAGTGTGCTTGTAGTTGTGTCTACATCTTCTAACCTTTTCCACTGATCCTCAGGTCTGTCATTATGTCATTACAATGCTGATTTTTTGTTTTTTATCACAGTAGCTTTATAGTATAATTTCAATTCAGCAATTGTGATGCCTCTTGCCTTTCCTTTGTTACCCAGGATTACTTCTATTATTCTAGGTATCTTCTGGTTCCAGGTGACTTTTAGGAATGTTTTATCTAGGTCTGTGAAGTATACTAATGGTATTTTAATTGGATTGCATTATATCTGTACAGCAATTTTGAGATTATGGCCGCTTTCACAATGGTGGCTCTCCCTAGCCATGAGCAAAGAATACTTTTCCATTTTCTGAAATCCTCTTTGATCTCTTTTATCAGAGGACTGGAGTTTTCACTGTATAAGTCTTTTACTTCCTTTGTGAAATTGATTTATAAGTATTTCACATTTAGGGTGTTATTGTGGAAGATGTGGTTTCCATAATTTCTCTCTTGGTGCATTTGTGTGTAGAATTGCTATTGAGTTTTGAGTATCCTGCTACACTATTGAATTTGGTTCTTAAATCTACAAGTCTTTTAATGGAATTTTAGAGGTCTTCTATGTACAGTACATATCATCTTCAAATAATAATAATTGCATTTCTTCCCCTTCAATCCATATTACTTTTATTTCTTTCTCTTGTTTAATTGCTCTGGCTAATATTTCAAGAACTATATTGAGCAGAAGTGGTGACAGTAGGCATCTTTATCTTGTTCCTGATTTTAAAGTGAAGGCTTTCAATTTTTGTACATTAAGTATAATGTGGACTGTTAGTTTGTCATAGATGGATTTATCAGTTTGAGATAAAGACCATCTATTTCAGTTTTCTGCAGTGTTTTTAACATGAGTGTTGGATTTTGTCAAAAGGTTTTTCTGACTATCCTACTAACCTATTTTGAAACTGTTTCATTGATGTTTTATCTTTTTTTCTCATTAAAATGAAGGAAAAAAGGGTTTTCTGCATCTATTGAGATGAACATGTGATTTTGACCTTCAGCTCTGTTGATATTGTATATTATATTTATGGATTGGCATTATTAAACCAACCCTGCATTCTTGGTATGAATCCCACTTGATTGTGATGTATAATGTTCTGGATGATTTGCTGCACTCTGTTTATTAGTATTTTATGAAGAATTTTCACATCTATGTTCATTAGGAAGATTGGCCCATCCTTCTCTTTTATTGTTGTGTCCTTCTTTGGTTTTGATATCAGAGTAATATTTGCCTCCCTGAATGAGTCTGGGAGAATTTCTTCCCTTTCAATTGCATTAAGAGTTTGAGAAAGTTGGCATTAGGTCTTCCCTAAATTTCTTATAGAATTCAGCTGTGTGTCCATCAGGACCTGGGTTTTGCTTTGCTGGTAGGTTTTTTATTATGTTTTCAACATCACTGGCTGATATTGGGTTATTCAGAATTTTTATGTCTTCTTGATTTAGCTTTGATAGTTCATATGTATCTACAAAATCTATTTCTTCCATATTTTCCATTCTATGAGAACAAAGATTTTGGAAATAAGTATTGATAATCTTCTGAATTTGTATAGGGTCTGTAGTGATTTCACCCTTTTCATTCATCATTTCATGAGTTTGAATTTTTCTTTCATTGTTTGATAAGGTTGGCTAGAGGTTTATCAATTTTATGTATTCTTTCAAAGAACCAACTTTGACTCCTTAAATTTTATTTTGTCTTCTTTATCTCTGTTGCATTTATTTCTGCTCTGATTTTTATAATTCCCTGCCTTCTTTGTGCTTTGGTCTTGATTTGCTCGTCTTTTCTAGGGGTTTAAGGTGCAGCATAAAATTATTTATTTCGGTTCATGCTGTTTTCCTCATGTGCTATAAATTTTCCCCTTAAGATAGCTTTCATTGCATCCCACAGATTCTGGTATGTTGTACTTGCATGTGCATTAAATTATAAATATTATTTAATTTTTTCTTTAATTTCATCCATGACCCATTGATTTCCAGGAGGGTATTATTTAGTTCCCATGTGCTTATAGAGTTTTTGCTATTTCTTTTGTCAATAATTTCCAGTTTCATTGCACTATGGTCAGATAATAGGCACAGAATAATTTAAATTCCTTTGCATTTACTTGAGCATATTCTGTGCGCTAGCACATGATCTATTTTAGAGAACTTCCCATGTGTAGCTGAGAAAAATTTCTGATGCTGTTGAATGGAAGACTCTATAAAAGTCTACTAAGTTCATTTCTTCACAAGTTAAGTTTAGTGCTGTTATTTCTTTTTTATGGGAATATCCTGTTTATGTTCATTTGTTAATACAGAGGTGAGGTCCATTAATCAAAATCAAAGACTAGCTGGCCTTGTGGTACGCAATGCAATTTGCACTTATGCACAAGTTAAATCTTTGCCCTTGGAGGCCAAGGTAGGGGAGCTGCTGTGAGTTTGTGAGCTTGAGAACATCCTGGGCTACTTTGTGAGTTCAAGAACACTCCGAACTGTGTAGTCCAAGAGTCCAAAACTTCTGGATAACTCTGCCACTCTTCAGAAGAGTTTGTGTTGGTCTGAAGGATGATACTGGGAACCAGATATGGGGGGCTACGGCCAGAGTCTTTCTGGGCTCCTCCTGCCCTAGCAAATGTCTGTCCTCTCAGATCATGTGCCACAAGGAGGGGCTGGATACAGTGTGCTGCTCTACTTCTGCTGCTGTCACCCAGGAGCAGAGTCCCAATTTTTGCTACTCTCCTGTGGGGGCAGAGCTGAATTCCCAATCGTTGCTGTACATTTTGTGCCTGTGCTTTACTCTGTAACATTTAGTTCTGTTATTTCCTTGCTCAGTTTTTGCATGGTTGACCTATCTCTTTGTGTCAATGGGATGTTAAAGTCCCTCAATACAATTATGTTATTGTTCATTAGATTTTTCATGTCTTTTAAGATTTGTCTTAAATTGTTGGGTGATCTTACATTGGATGCATATGTATTTATAATTGTTATCTTTTCCTCTTGCAGTTTACCCTTAACAAGTATGTAATGACCTACTTTGTCTCCTCTAATCACATTTGGTTTGAAGTTGACACTGTCAGCAGTAAGAATAGCTACCCCTGCTTTTTTTCTGGTTTCCTGTCACATGGAGTATTGTTTTCCATCCTTTGACACTCAGACTATTAATTTCTTTTGGTATTATGTGTGTTTCTTATGTGCAGCATATTGGGTTTTTTTTTTGTCTTTTGTGTTATCTCCAACTGTTTCACTGATATCTAGTAGTCATATATTATTTTTCTTTGCATCATCTTGCAGCTGTTGCATTGTTCTTTTCTGGTTTCTCTCTACTTTTATGATATCATTTTTTTTTCATATTCCTTAGCTGCCATGCTCTCTTCAAAGTCTGAAATTCTATCTTCTGTTTCTCTCAAGCAGTTTTGCCAGTTTTTCCTTTTTCAATGGAATTCTTAATGTCCTGGATATCTGTTTGAATCTGTTTCATGCATTCTAATTCTTTCTTGTATTGTTCATTCAATGTTTACATCATTCTATTCTCTTCTGTTTTTATCTGTGTCTTCCTTAGAAGTGTCGAACAATTCTTTCATGATGGTGAGCAGATGTGGCAGGACTCAGCAAACTCCTGCTATCTTTTTAAAGGGTGGGATTTGATGGTTTTTAAATGTTTCTGTTTAATCTTCACATGCACTTTACAATTCATAATCTTGATCATTCCTTCTTAAAAGAGGATCCTCTGGAACATTTTATGAGATTTTCAGGCTCCAAAATGAGGCTCAAAATGGGGGTTCTGAATTTGAATTTCTCCATTTCTAAACAAAATTAGAGCCTCTGATTGCAAAGACTGACTTTGAGCAACGTATGTCCGATCCCCCCTCATGCCCTGCTCACTGTCCCCCAGTGGGGATGGAGGTCCCAGGAGGCCAGGGACAGGCTGTGGATTTGGGCCCTTCTCAGGTCTTCAGCTGAAACTTGGTCCTCCCTGCCAGCAGGTTCTCCAGCTCCCAAGTCTCCACCTTGAGCAGCCCTAGAGTCTGTACCTGTGTGACTCTGCTGGACTCCTGCTCACAAGGGCATGGCTTCTCATCCTCATCATTCCCTCTGCTGTGTCATCAGAGACACTCAGGGTGCAACAAGACCAGGGTTTGGCCCATGCTTCAGAAACTGGACATCACCATCACAAAGTGATCAGGACCAATATGATTTCCCTGATGCACAGCACCTTGTCCTCTGGGGTCCTGGCTTCCATGATGCTGAGGCACAGGTGAGGCTGTAGCAGTGGCACTGAGACAGAAGAGGAAGTTGCCCCAGGTGTGGGGAACCAAGACAAGCTTTGGCCTTTGGAAAAATGATTTGGCTGGGTGTTGTCTTTGGGCAGGGTCCGAGAATGTACCTGCAGGGAAGACAGGGAGTCACTGCGTAGGCATGGAGAATAGTAGAGGAGGTGCCAAGTTCAGGGTGAAAATTTCAGCCTGTGAACAGAGGGTCACGCCAGGGAGGCTGGTCTCAACTGTGGGGAGAAGTCTGTGAAAAGATATGTCTGGCCTGTAGCAAGTGTCTGGAGACCCATGACTGCCCTCCCACAGCCTGTTCTTCTAAGTGGCTCTCTGTATAATGACCAGCCACAGTGCCTGGTCCCTGGCAGCCCAGCCCCTCACCTCCTGCCTCATGCCCACACCCCACTCCTCTCCTCACTGGTCCCTGGGTGCCTATTCAGTGGGCTTAGTTTTCTTCTGTCACAAATTACCAGTCAGGGCACCTTATAAAAAATGTATTACTCAGTCTGGAGGCTGACCTCCAAGGTCAGGGTGATGCTCAGCTGGTTCCTGGTCACGGTCCATTTCCAGTTTGGTGGGACACTGTTAGGGTGACCTCACTGCGTGGGAGGTCCAAGGAGTGCCTGGGCCTTTTTAATCATCAGTCTTCCCATGGGTGCCACTTCCTGACCAGTCTCCTTGGCACTGGAGGTCAGTGTATGATCGATGTATGGAGACACAGCCCATAGCAGTTGCTGCATTTATGTGACAGGGCAGACATGAGGCCAATTATTTCTCTGCTCAATGTCTTACGTATGTGTTCAGCCTCCTGGTGTTGAGGTAAAGAGCCAGGCCCAGCTCAAGAGGGCTGGCACCCTCTCCTGTGAGAGCAGAAAGCTCTGCCCAGAGGGCAGGCATCCAGAAGAAGGACAGATCTCAGTGGACACCAGCCACTCATCCCACCCCTCACTCTAGGCAGGAGGGATCATGTGCCAGGACCCAGGAAACTCTCGCCTCCCTTCAGCCACATGTGGGCTGCACAAATAAGATAGGGCAAAGTCAGAGACATCTTCCTGACATTTAAACCATTTTTGCACAGAAGCATTCAGCTGTGACTTGTCTCAGGCACCAGCTTCCCAATCTCATTTTCAAAGCCAAAACTGTCCGCTGATGAGAAACTCAGTTACTGCTGGTCTGTGCTTCTGACTCCAGTTCCCTGACACGTTCCTCCTGAGACCCAGCCTTGGCCTCTGGGGTGCTGGAGAAACCTCTTCAGGACTCCAGAAGCAGGAAGAAGCCAGGCAGCCTGGGGCCAGTGAGTGTGCCCTGCAAGACACCACTACCTTCCTTTAGCTGTCTGTCCTGTGTTGCTGCTGATCCTCCAGCCTTGACTCCATCTCATCAGTGTGGGGCAGGGCTCTAACCCAGCAGGGACATAGGAGGAGGCAGAGCCCAAGTCTCTCTGGTTCCCGAGCTTGAGCACAGAGAGCCTTCATATCTGATGAGGTTACAAGCATGGAGCTTGGCCTAATGGTGTCTCTCACCACCGTTGCCTGTGTAGACAGAGCAGCTCCTTCCTTGGCCCACATGTCCATTCAGGAAGAAGCCCCTCTGACAAACTTCCTCCTCCCCAACCCTCTGATCTAGTGACTTGTGGGTCCCATGAACAAAACCACTCAGTGGGTATCAGCAAAACAAGTTTATTTCTCAGGGACACACATCATAGAGCAGGCATAAGCAGCACATTTTGGGGGAGAACTCAATCCTAGGCTGCACTCAGGCATAGCTCCCTGATCTGGAAGTGGGGAGACTCCTTCCTGGCACATCCTCACTTAACCTGCTGAGCGCTTGTCCCAAACCCAAAGCTCTATAGTGTCTCCACCACGTGCTTCTTCCCAGAGGACACACACAGAATTGAGAGAGAGAGAGAGAGAGAGAGAGAGAGAAGGCAGTCTGCAGTTGAGCAGGGATCATGTCCAAAAGCCAGCATATCCAGATCCCGAGAAGTCACCAAGTGCCAACAATCTCACTAAACCTAGTTGCCCTTCCGTAGCTTAGCTATCCAATAGGTAAGCCTTCCTCAGCCATCTACCATGTCCTAGGACTGCCCCTGGGAACCAGCCAGCTGGTGGGACTCACAAGGGTGCACCTCTAATACAGGAACCAACCCAGGCATATGAGGGTGCAGAAGGCACCCTGTTGTCATTAACAGTAGTGCAGGAGATGCTGAGACACGGCACATCCTACAAACGGGCACTTCATTGTGAAGTGCACACCAGTTCTGCCATTACTCTAAAAGAAACTTCTTGAAAAGATTTTTTCAACCTAAAAAAAATACATACCACTGTGCAAAATAGGAAATGTGCATAAAAAACACCCCTTTTACTCCCACAGTGTGTGTCTCCTGTGTGGGTCAGGTAGAGCTGCCAAATGTGCCTGCTAGGGAGCATGCTACAGGCCACCTCTGCAGCCAGGATCTGGGGTCCACTGGCCTAGCCTTGCAGGCTCACGGGACATACACCTTTTTTGTCTTGGGTACCTGGAATATAGTATAGTCTGTAACTTCCATGTTAAGCTGAAATGACACTGAGTTCCAATCTCAATGGGATTCTTCAAGGCATACGAATACTCTGTTTCCCTTTTATTTTTATTTTTTTGGGTTTTCTTCTCTTTTTTTGTTTGTACTTTTTATTATTTTTAAAGAATACAAAATAGTGAGAGAAGAAAACAGCATTATACATGATACAAGATTTCACTAAACTAAGTAATAGGAATCCAACAATGGTTGCTGTATTACATGGTGCTATGTGCAAATTAGTTTTTCAGATTACCAAATATAAATATATAAGTTTTGTTTTAAAAAAACAATAACTAAGAAGTTATAAGAAATTTAAGAGAGGAAAAATCAGTAAAAACAACAACTGTAAGCATTAACTGCTCCTTTCTTTTTTTATAATCATATAATTAGAATTCTCAAAGTAGAAAGGAGTAGGCAATAAATATTTAAAGATTTAAAATTTCTGGGGGCTGGCAAGATAGCTCAGCGGTCTAAAGAGCCCCTCAGGGACCTCGGTTCCATCCCCAGCACCACATGTCATGCCAGCCCCTCCCCCAGGGCGGGCTGAACTGACCCCCCCCCCCGCAAAAAAAAGAATCCATGATGTGTAGCGAGACACTGTAATAAATAAATAAATTTAATAAATAAATAAATAAAATAAAATTTCTGAATTTAGTTCAACTTATAATACCACATTTCCTAGAAAAATGAACCTTTTGCAAAAGAAATTTAAATAAGATCATACCAAGATGCACAAAAATGAAATTGTCCAAAACTTATTACAAAGAAAAAAATGGTTAAAGCATATATATAAAAAATATTAGCTATGGAAGAACAAAATTAAATAG
>PVKA01028803.1:0-14168 GCA_004027165.1 Ctenomys sociabilis
GGGCTTACTCTTACATTTTATATCCTTGTGGGAAAATCTTCAGTTAATGTGTGTAAAACCATAGTTTTCTAGTTTTACAACATACATAAATTTCAAAGCATTGAACAGAATTTGCACTCTAGTGAAATACTTTCATTTCATTGTAGTTATTTTCCATAGCTGAAGGTTGATGCGGCAGCAGGATGGACTTTCCTTTTGACAGCCACCTCAGCAGGGGAGCTGTTTCTTACAGGTGGAAGAGTGGAGGTTTGCAACTAGCACAGAGGCTGGAAGGTCAGACCCTTCATGGTACAAATGAGCTTGGGCCTGGCTCCTCCTCCCTTCATTCAGCAGTCACAGTGGAGGTGCATGAGTGACCCTGGCTTCTGTCACAGCATGCCTGCTGACAAGGAGTAATTCTTGTCCTTTCTGGCCCAGGTCTCTTGGATCAAAACACAGCCCTAGATTGGGCAGTCACCTAGCCTTTTATACCCAAACCTAATTTGGCATTATTATTCAGAAACTCTCAAGGGAGCAATCAAGCACAGTGGGGAGGGGGCAGTTGCTTCTTCACTTCTATTTGCTCTGCCAGGGGGCAGCTGGCCTGAGAAGGCGATGTGAGCCCCAGAGACTGTGATGTACTTAGCGTTTTCCAACTCTTGAGGAAACTACTTGGAAAGGCAAAATCAGAGTCATTATGTTAATATAATGTATAGAAAAGCCTAGTTAATACATTTCAAATTTTGGCTTAATATTTAAGTATTATCTTTTTAAAAAATAAACTGTTTATCCTTGCCTCACTGTTTACTTATTAAGAACCATAGTAGGGGGTTCTATCCCAAAAGGCTCATGGGAAGCATTTGTGGTTTGGAGACCCCACCCTTATCAAGGGTCTGACCATTGTCCTTACCCAGGAACTGCTTTTTCTCATGAGGGAAGTGGATCCGTCTCTCAAGATCAGCTTTATACTAACAAGGCCCACAGAACTGAGATATGACACCGTATGCCAGCAGCCTAACTTTCCACAACTCAAGTGCAGGGTGTGTAACAAAAGACGTGGCCACCACCAGCCAGTGTACTTCTGTCTGTCAGTTGCCTAGGCAGTGGCTCTAGTTACAGCTCCTGCTACTTTTGTTTCTTAGAAATGGTTGGTCACTGCAATGTACATTGTAAGAGCCAATCCCGTAGACAAGCCATTCTGCTTCTGTACTTCCTGCTTGCTTACCCCATGTAAGCCCTAGACCCCCACCAGAGATCAAGGTTTGACATTTTGAGGAACAAATGATTTCTAGTTAGTACCCATCCAGCATTAAATAAATCTGTCCCCACATTCTGGGTGTCATTTCAGTGTTTCTGTTTGCACAGGAGATGCTCAGGGCCAGTCCTGTCCTTCCCTTTATTGGGAAGCCACAGAATGCGTAGAGGCCAAGAGTCCACGCACGGGACTTACAGAGTCAGTGTGATGCTCAGAGTCACCGCGATAAGGGAGCTGAAGCAAGTCCCTCCACATGAGGAATGTGTTTGGTGCAGAACTTGGACACCCTTCCAGGTACTGACAGGCCCTCATGGTGGATCCGTCCTGCACTGCCATCCTTTTCTTTGGCTTCCAGAACGGCTCATCCTTGCCACCCACGCCCTCCCTCTCCCTGGGCTGGGGAACCAGCTGGCTCTGGTTTTCCATCTCCCAGCCCAGTTGTCAGAAGAGCAGCTTTGCTCTCCTCATCACCAGATGTCTGTCTGACATCTCATTTCCTCCCTGGGCCCCAGCAGTGATGCTTCAGGGTAACTGTTGGTACCTAATATTGTAATTTTCAAATGGACAAATTGGTTTTAAGCCACCTGACCAGACTAAACAGAGTCTCTAGTGTGAAAGGGTGTGGAAACAAATGTGGAAGCTACACAAAGAGCAGAGAGCACCTTCATCTTAGGTCAATACCCAGTGGCTCTCTTGCTTGGTAAACTGCTGTTCTAGATGTAGGGAGCAGAGGGAGGGCAAGAGGAAAGAAGGCAGGGGGAGGGTGTAGAAGCTTGGGGGAGGGTCCACGGAGAGCTGTAGTGCACAGGGAGGCCTTGGTGGAAGTTGGGCCTAACCTTTAGGGGCAGCTTTTCACAGCAGCCAGATGTACAGAGAATTTGAAAAGAAGATTCATGAGGACTTCATGGAGCATAACTGCCCAGAGTAACTGGAAACCAGAAGACACAGAGGAGACACGTGACATTTCACATTTCTTAGTGTTTACCATGCCAAGAATGCTGCTCGGTTTTTCCCACGCTGTGAAAGCCTGCTGTTGCCTGCCTGTCATGTACTGCCTCTAATCGGAGTGCTCCCACTTCCGTAGGCTGCCTCTTTCCAACTCCCAATCTAAGTGCTAGCAGAGAAGCAGGCTGGAGGGGGGCAGGCGTTGTGTTTTGCTTGGATAACCAAAACCTGCCACCTCCCGGGCCAGCACTGGATGGAGGATGAAGTGTCTCAATCAGTGTGTGAGACCTCATTTCCCAGACTTTGCCTAAAGAGACATTTCTCACAGAGTCTTAAAAAGCTAATATCCTAGAGTTTGGAATTAGCCATGTAATACTGGACAATGCGGGCCTGAAAATATTCTCAATACAAGATAAGCTGGAGAAAGTGAAGCTATGTCAGTGACACAGATTTCTTCCTTGTTGGTTGCTAGACCAGGAACTGGATAGACCGGGATTGTTTGGCTTATGGCTAATAAATTCCCTTTTTTCTTAAGCCTATTTTATTTAAGTTGCTGTCACCTGATTATGAAAAAAGTCCTGACACAGACATGTATAATAGTACAGAACACTAATTTAGTGCCTTCTGCAACTAAGCTGCACGTGTGTCACTTTAGTACATTCTCACAATAGCTTCCAGACAGGTATTGAAACAGAGTAGCCAGATAGTGAATGACAAGGTGGCCAGGGCGGCCAGCTCCAGAGCTCTGGAATCCTGTCTCTAACTGAAGGAAGTGAGAGATGGGGTGGTGACAGGCAAATCTGAGTGAAAAACCCTGAAATTATTCCCAGCATACTAAGCAGGAGAAACAGTGTGGTCACCTTTGTACTGTGGGGTCCCAAGCTGCAGCTTCTGTTCTCTTCCTAACTGCTAAACTGGAGCACTGACGTGGCTGCAGCCATTCCCAAGCAAAAATGCATCTCTTACGTGGGACTTGCAGGTGGAAGGGTCCAGTGCTAAGGTCCCAGCGTCCTGCCTGTCTTGCAGCTCTGCCATCCCTCCCTACAGTACGGCTAGTTGCTACCTGCTCCATGTGGCCAAAGGTCTGCTTTGGGAAGAAGGAGGAAAGGAGGAAGGGGACAGTGCCCCATCTAAGGTCAGTACTCAGAAGTTGGACCCATTACTCCTGCCCAGGACATAGGGCCAGCTCGCAGTCACACGTCCCCATCCATCTTTTTCCCCCACCTATCTTTAGAGAAGGCTTGGCGGAGTGTCAGGCAGCCACATGCCTAACTAAAAGATCTCTCAGAAATAGGGAGCAGCCGTCAGTGTCACACAGTCTCAGGAAGAATAGCATAAATGTCTAAACTATGGTGGAGATAAACTGAATTAGAAAAATGGCATCAAGCTTTTAAAAACTAAAACCTGGGGGTCAGTGGTACAGCACCTGCCTGGCAAGCAAGAGGTTCTGAGATTGATTCTCAGCCCCAGAAAAGCAACAACAAAAAAAACTAAAATGAGTATCACATGACAAATTCCCAGGGAGGAGGACAGCAGTCTACTTCATCCAACTTTCCTGAGTTGAGGCAAGTTCTAACCACTGTGGTTCTGTCTCCCCATTTCCTCTCTTTCCCATGGACCTTTCCCCATCTTTCTGCAGCAGCCAGTCCAGAACAATGAGGATCTGGGATCTGGACTTCAGACAGTACAATGTACAGGACACTACCTGTGCATCCTGGGAATCCAATGGGGATACTGATGATCAAAGAGCCACAAAAGAGACAGGTCAACAGGACAGCAAAAAAGAAAGTGACTTAGCAAGGAGAGAAGGCCTTGAGTCTGAGGGAGGTGCAGGGCTAACAGGCAGAAGGGGCAGAGAAGTGCAATAGGCAGTGGAGAACCCACATGAGGACTCTCAGGCCACTTCCCCCACACTTCCTGAGACCCCCAGGGCACTCCTGGCTGTGTATCCCTCAGTCTTTTTCTGATTCTCTCCCCTAGGAAGGGAGTCTAGGAGTAGATTTTTGTGGCATTGGCTTCTATACTATTTTTCAGGAACCCCACAGAAAAGCATGTGCCCTAGGACTGTGATGTATTCCTGACAGCAGACTCTTCTTTAGCCCCTGAATAACACACAGCCACTGACTCCCCACCCAGAGAACCTGCCCCTACAGACTCAGGCACCAAGAGTTGAAATAGCCTGAGGAAGGAAAGGCCTTAGCAGTGCCAGCTTCCAAAATGCACAGGTGATATTAAGAAAGGGAACTCCCTGAGTGTGTGCCCTGTATCCCTACTGACCCACAGACACACCCACTGTCTCCAACGTTGGACCTGGAGAACTGCACCATCAGGCACAACTTCACCAAACATTCTAAGCCTCTGTGCAAGACCACACAATACCACTAAGACAACGGGAACTAATTGAGGGAGCAAATTCCAGTGAGTGACATCAGAGCAAGGGTGGGCCAGGGCCAAATACCACAGAGAAGCTCCTGCCAAAATACAGGATCAAGCTTTCAAATCATGAATGTGACTTCTGATATGTTTGCATGCATATATATTTGCATTCAGTTCAAAATGCTTGGGCTATCTCATCTAATCTTTATAGTGACCTGGACTGAAAGAACAATGAGGAAGCCAATATTTAATTGCTATTAAGTAACAGAAAATGCACAGAAACACTTGGAATTTTTACAATGATTACATCCACCCTGAGGAAAGGGTACATGTATATAACCTAGCCTGCTTCCTCTTATTTCCCCTTTCTCTCCCTTGGTCCCCTTCTCATTTGCAAAAGATCTCACTCCCTATCTGCTATTGCCTGCACAAAAACACTGCATAAAGGGAAATATTTAGAAATAAAATTGGATGCATCTCAGGTGAATGGGCCTGATTCCACCTGCAGCACACATTTCCAAAAGGCTCAGAGACCAAGAAGGATGGCTTTAGTGAGGAGGACCACCTGGGCAGTCTCCTTGAAAGAAGAGCAGTCATCTCCACTTCGGCTGTGCCTGGCCCTATTTCCTTGCACTGATATGTACGGAGCTGGCTAGGACTTCTCCTTATCTCTCCAGTTGGCTTTCAGCAGTGAATCAGTCTAGCTGAAGTTCTATGGCAGTCTTTGAAGATGGCACGTGCACTTCCCCAGAACCTCCACCTGCTGCTGTCTAGTGTTAGCTAACGAGATGAAGAGCCAATGCTCCACACTGTCAACTGGAATGGAGCCTCAAGACAGAAGCTGTGATTTCTGGGGCTCAAAAGATCACACAGCAGAGCTGAAGCATGAATCCCAAAACTTCGATACTATCTCAATTATGTAACACAGATTACTCTGTATATCCTTCTATTGCAAAGATAAACGCAGGCCTCCTACCTAGCCCAGCTCACACACTCACCTACCTCCTGCCACTCTCAGTCACTCATCCTCAAGCCACTCCTTCTTCATGAATGAATAAAACCGGGTTAGGCCCTGGGTCGAGGCCTTTGTTCCAGATAGCCATCATCATGGCTGGACTCAAGACCCCTTGGCTCCCCATAACTGCAGATATGTCCTAGTGTCTGTACTCTTGCCTTGGGTTGCACTCACTGGAAGTGGTAAATTGGAATTAACTTGATGGGATTTCAATAACTTTTCCATGAGATTACAAATATAAACTTCCTGAATGAGAGGAGGACCAGGAAGGGCTCTCTAGGATGAGAGAAGACTGCTTCATCCTCCCTAAAACAAACGTCCTTGGCTCCAAATCTGTTGTTTTGGGGCAGTATCAATGCTCTTGTTTCTTTCCATCTCCCATACTATAATACTTTCCTGAAAAATGTCTCAGGTAGATGATGCCCTATGATGCCCAGCCATGTCCTCAGGTGAGTTCGCCTTGATGCAGCCCACCTGGTCCTCGTCTCTATTTGTCCTCAGCCTTTATAAATCAAACAAAACAGGGAACTTTTCTTCCCAAGTTCACATAGGGACTCCCACCCAGGGGTAGAAATGTCCCTGTGTCTCACTCACAGGATGAGGGAAGGAGGAACCAAGCCTCACACTGCCTGGGGGCCAACCACCACTGCCGGAGTGCGTCCTGCCTGCTGTTGAGCTGGGGTGGAGGGATACTGTAGCTGTGAGCACTGACTCGGCTCTGCATTCATGACCAAGCATTGGGAGCTGCTGCTAGGTGGGAGTAAAGTAGCTTCCAATTCCTTCTGTCTTCCTTTTCTACACTTCAGGCAAGCAGGAGGCACTCAGTAGACAATGGCTAAAGGACACACGTGTGCCTGGAAACCCCCCGCTTAAGGAACCTACGGGACCAGGGAGATAGCATAAGCTCCTGCCCCGCAAGTGCAAGGTTCTGAATTCAATCCCCAGTACCAAAAACAAAGGGGGTGGGAACCTATGGGATGGACATTCTAAGAAGCAAGCCTGAAGAAAGCCAGGACCAGGACCCTCGTGGAGAGCTTGGGGTTGCAGACCCAGTTAGGGGTGGAGGCTGCCACGCTGCCAGCAGAAATCAGCACAAGCAGCAAGGGATCACACCCGGGCCTCTGCTCCTGGATGTTCACTGGGCAGTGTGGAGAAGAAAGCTCAGCTCAGATGAGACACAGGCAGCCTCTGCCTCCAGCTGGATGGGAAAAGGGATTCAGCTGCAGCACTATGTAGGGTGCAAGCACCAGCTGTCAGCTCAGCCCTGTGGAGCAGAACCTGTGGTCCTATCACAGCCAACGCCCTGTTCTGAAAAATATTTAAACTTCCCCTTTGCCATTCTGAATTGAAATCCATAAATAATTCTCTCCATCATTAAAAAGTCAATATAATGCCTTTACTCTAACAAAGGAGAAAAAAAAAATGTACAATAAATATTTCTACCTAAAGAGTCAAAGTCTGTATGTGAATGCCGAAAAAAGTTCCTGCAAATTTCCCAGTGCCAGCAGAGACCCAGGCCACCCCGCTGGTTACCACTGCTCTAACCCTTGGCACTCTCAAGCCTTTGAAACCCCCCCCACACACACACACACACAGAAAGCAGGAGGCAGGATCCATGCTGACCAGCTCTTCCTCCACAACCAACTCCTGCACCACCTACAGGGACAGATGAGGGTGGAGATGAGTGGCTCCATCTATGGGGGCCTCCCAGGATCCCTCAGGGAGCAGGAAGTGATGGTTCTCATGCTGAGCTTCACCTCCTCAGAAACCCCACACTGGCACAGGGAAGGCTCAGATTTCCCCAAATGGAGCTCTTTCTTGCTCTGCCTGGTCTCTACTTGCAATGGTATATACGAGCGCAGTTGGTTGTACCTGCGGCCCCCATCCTTGCCAACAGGAGCTCTCCAGCCCAGCCCGGCCCATAAGAAGCAGTATAGTCCATGGGACAGAGTCATTGCCTGGACCTGAACAGCCCTCCGAGCTATGACAAGTGACTTAGATTCTCTGCATTTACATTTTACCAATGATAAAATGAGGTTGATAAAACTACTTTGCTGGGTTATGTGGAACAGTAAGTTGAATAGATTAAAAGCATCCTTCCAGGGACAGGGAGATGGCTCAATGGAGTAAGCTCTTCCTGGCAAGCACAAGGGCCTGAGTTCAATCCCTGGTTCCGCTAAAAGAAAAGAAAAAGAAAAAGCACCCTTCCAGGGCTAGTGAGATAGCTCAGCAGGCTAAGCGCCTGCTTTAGGCAAGAGAAGATACCACATGCCGTGCCAGTAGCACCCCCAAGAGGGCTGAGTTGGCAACTGAAACCTCAACCGAAGTGAGACCCTGCACCAAATACATAACGATAAATAAAATAAAAAGCACCCTTCCCAGGCCAGGACACAGCAAAGGCTCACCAAATAGTGCCCCACTGAACATCTGTAAGGCAGCGGATGGCGGGGAAGGCCAATCAGGGAACCCTGCAGACCCCAAATCCTTAACCTCCTGTGAGATCGAGCTGCTATGGCTCCAGGAAGGCCCCACACCGACCCTGGGCCCCAATAACCCTTCCCAGTGCCATTGTGGCTGCCTCTACCTCCCCACGCTTAGCTCAGGAGCATCCTTGGGTCTTCCAGGAAAAATCCAACCGCGCCCTCCGTGTTCTCTGCGCACCTCCTGAAAGCAGGATGTGCTTCCTCTTTGAAATCTGCATCACTTCTACCAGAGAATTAATGACATGGGGAGGCTCAATGTACAGCAAGCGCTAAAGTAATTCGGGGGACAAAGAACGTCCCCAGCAGAGGCACCTTCTCCATAGGCCGGTAACTCCTCTTCCTGAGCCTTTTCTTTGCCTTTGAGTTGCAAACTTGTCTGCTAGGCTTTGACTCCACTGAGTCTGGAAGTTTGAGGCTGTCTTTGGGGACTCGCAGAGCTCCTAGCAGGGCTGGGGACCCGTGGGTCCGTAGAGGGTGGACGGTTGGGGGGGGCAGAGAGACTGCATATAACCCACCGGCTCAGGGATGGTCCGGCCCAAAAGCGAGCAGAGAGGGAAGCACAGGAAGTTCGGGCAGGAGGCGTAGCGTATCCGCTGGCTGGAGACGGGGCCTGGCGGAAGCGCCCCAGGGTGCAATAATTCAGGTCCACTCCTGGGGGACCCTCTGGGAGGGTCAATAGAGGTCCGGGCTGACACCGAGCAGGACCGCCTCGACCGAGGCCCTAAGGCACCCTCCTCTGTTGGAGCCCTCGCCCTTCTCCCCTGGGAGGCTGAAGCCTGCGCCCAGCCGCAGGGGAGGAGCTAAGAGCTATGCGCCCGGGGATCCCCGGGACCCCGGGGACCGAGAGCGTGCTGTTTCACCTCCCCGAGCTTCAGTTTCCTTGTCTGTTAAACTAGGGGTGATAATCCGCACCCATCGCAACTTTCTGCCCCAAAGGTGGGGACCTCCCTCTTCCGGCCCAGCCAGGTCCGCACAGCCGCAAAGGAATTTTTGCTTCCCTTTCCCAGGACCCTTCTGCTCCCGAGCCCCTAATATTCTCTTAGGCCTCTTCTGCGGCCCCCCGCGAACATACGGGAATGTGACCGGCAGAGGGCGCCAGAGGACAGGGTCGGGAGGAGCGCGCTTAGCGTCAGCTCTGGGCCCTGGGACTGGGGACTTAGCCGACCTAGGCAGGGATGTGAGAGGACAGCGCCCTCCTCCTCGCTGACCTCCCTGACTCTCCTTTGAGTGAGTGACTTGTAGTCGTGTGCCTGATGAAAGATGGTCCAGGAGGATGGCTCAGTGGAATAAGCACTTCCCTGGCAAGCTCAAGGGCATGAGTTCAATCCCCAGTTCCGCAAAAAAAAAAGAAAGAAAGTCTGTGACCCAGGGAGTAGAGGAGCGCGACCTCCCCTGGCCGGGGGATGGCAAAGAGACCACCGACAGCCAGGGATGTTGGGCCAGGCATGTGCGCAGCCTGAGACCCCCGCGCAGATCCGTGGGGAGGAAAACCTAGAGAACACAGAAGTGAGCAGTCTGCTGGTTCCTGATGACCTTGCCCTGGCTTCACTGCCAGACCTGGCCTGCACCTCCATCGCTCCCCCCCCCCCACCCCCAACCTCTAAAGCTGGAGCTCTCACGGGGGGAGATTCACCAGATTCGTGTTCAGCCTCGGTCAGCTGCCCCAACCACTCTGAAAGACAGAGGGCAGCACAGCAGCGGGACAGCCTCCTTTCCAGCCAAGGGTTTCAGCTCCACGCTGCTGCCAACATCCAGGACCCCTCAGGACAGATGAGACCTCACAAGCCCCATGGGACAAGGGACAGAGGCATTCTCACATGACAATGACTCAGACCCAGCGGCTCTCAAACAAGCCCCAAAAGGTTGGGCTTTCACTAATCTTTGGCACTTAAGGTGCAATTGGGTACTTCCAGGGTAGAAAAGTATGCCTGCCACACACTAGCACCCCACTAGGGGGACAGGGGAAGGGAAGAAGAAAGCCCCCAATACACGGTGGGAATCTGGAGTCAGACCATGAGGACTCCAGGCCCAGCTTGGCCCCTGTACCTCTGTGACTCAAGCCAACACTTAACCTCTCTCCATCTCTGTTATCTTGTGTAGAAGGCCTTTTCGTAAACCACACAGTGGCAGGAAAAGGGGAAGGCAGATGCCCCCCTCGGCAATCCTGCCCCTCTCCTCACTTCCTAGGCCCAGATGCCTAGCTCCCTGAGCAGCTCTACTGAGCAAGCTTACCTCCAGGCAAGCCCTGCTGCTTCTTGGGCTTGCTGTGGTCCCCAGTGTACAAGTTGTCTTTTCCCCTCACACCAGGCACACCAAGTCCAAGGAGCCTGCCCTGTGGAGAGAAGACAAGTGCTGGCCTCCCCTTCTCACCCACCCCTGAGCCAAGAGAACCACTTCTCCTCTGTAAGGGAAGAGACTGCAGGGCCTCAAAGGGGCCCCCAGTTATCTGCCTCCAGGGACAGTCAGGCCCACAGAGCCAGCAGTGACCGAAAGCAGATCTAAGTCCAATGGCAGGAAGTGTCCCCCATCCAGCCAGGGCTCAAATGATCCTGTTGACCTGTCTTCGGACTGACCCTCCACACAGCCAGGCTTCTGCATGCACACCACAATCAGGTCCAAGTAGGAGCTCTCAGGTTGGGCTGAGCCTTTGGTCTGTGGGAAAGGGTGGGGGACCTGTGTAGGCACACAGGATGCACACGCACACAAGAGGGGAATCTGACCCCGCTGCAGCAGCCTCCCTGTCCAATGGGACATCCTCAGGGCTAGGAATCCTGGGATCCCACTCAGTGTCCCAAGCAAGCTGGGCACTAGGGATTGTTCAAAAAGTGCCTGTGAAGGGACCACTGAACGACCTGCAGGGCCCCTTCTGGTGCACTCAGGTACATGTGACCCCAAGCTGGGGCCCCACACACTGCCTGGGAACACTGTCACACCAGTACTAAGGGCCTGTCAAGCTCCCTCCCCAGCCAGCTGTACCCTCTCTCACCCTAGCCAACTCCTCCCAACATCACCTGCCTGCGTGGCCCTTCAGGAAGCCCCATGTACCTCTTCTCTGACCTCCATGTCCTCTCATGGCTTGGTCCTTACTGGGGCAAGCTAGTTGTGGGGGGGTCCTGGCCCTCTCTTCCCTTAGGCAGCCCACACTGGCCCAGCCTGGAACACTTGTCTCATGGTGGCAAACAGATACAGTCATGATGGCCTAGCAGGGGCAGGACCAGGTCAAAGCACTGAGCTCGGGCTGGGCCTCTGCCCATCCCCTGACTCCTAGGGCCCCAGAGCAAGGTAGCAGGGAAACCTCTCATTCCACGGAGGCCTTAATGGGTCCAGCAAACCCCTCCTCTGCTCCTCCCAACCCCTTGTTCATTTCCCATAGTGCCTTGGGGTCCCCTCCACACAAACACCCACATCCATGTAGTTGCAGCTGCTGGTGGTGACCAAAAATACCTTCCTAGCCTCGTCCATCTCACCCAGCAGTATGGGGACTCATGCCTGGAGCAAAGGTGGAGTGACCCCAGGTCTGGGATCCTCCAGTTCTGCCATAAATGCTGTTCTTAGTTTTCCGCCTAGGAGCCACTCCAGCCCACCTCCCAGAGCAGGTGGCCAGGGTCTCAGCCTCCTATGTCTGCATGTCTTGCCTAGTCATCATGAGAGAGTCTTGAGGGGGGGAACAGAGGTTCCAGCACTGGAGCCTCTACTGGAATGACTCCTCTAGCCTCATTGGGCCTCCAGTGGGTTTATGGCCCAGCTGTCCTGAGAGGCATGGGTAACCATGCTGTGTTACCCATGTCACAGGTTGCAGGTTACTCTTGAGCTCCTGGGGTCCCCCAAGCCCTTTAGAAGGGCTCTCTGTGCTGTGGTGGGGCCCTTCACTTTGGGACTGGGCCCCTGAGTGCCTGAGGGCTTAGCAGGGCACAGGACATACTTGGTGTAGTGGAACAGCATGGAGGTGGGTTTCTGGGACAGAGGTGGCTCAGTCACTGGCCTGGAGCCCTGAGGGCCACACCCATTTCCCCACCCCACCTCCTCCCCGCAGCTTGAAGAGGATGTTGAGGATGTGGAACTGCTACTCATCCTTCTGATGAGCTTGCTGGGGTAGAAGCTCCAGATCTGAGCCCTCAGGAGGGGTGCCAGGTGCAGCTGACATCACTCCTAGGAGAGGCCTAGCCTAGCCCTGGTCGACCTTCCCCTGAGTCATTGCCCTCTGCCTTCTTCACCCAGGGTGGCAGCTCTATCCCCTTGCTTGTTTCCCCCTTACTGGCTACCAGCATCACTTACTCCAAGAGGAATTCCTTTGGCTCCATGGGTGTCTGCCTTTAGCAGGTTCCCCTAGAGTGCATCAAACACCAGTGCCTGGGGAGACAGCATAGGGGTAATGGATGGAGGAGCCTTCCCTCCCCGCTCCCACCACCATCTCCCACCCACCTAGCAGGTAGGATGATGTGGAGCAGGATCTTGCATGGGTACCCAATGCGCACCAGGGGCTCCAGCAGCAACTCTAAGGCCAGTGCCTCAAAGACCAAGGACCCGTAGGCCACAGAGGCCCAGGCAGACCCAGCAGCTTGGAGCCTGGCTGCCCACGCCCCTGTCCCTGCCCCCTATAGCCCTGCCCCGCAGCCCTCTCTACCCACCAAAGTGTGATTCATGCCAAAGCAGAAACAAAGAATCTTTCCAAGTGCCAGGCTGCAGTTGATCAAGATCTTAGGGAGAGGAAAGAGGGACCTGAGATCAGTCCGCTGCCCCCCCCAATCCAAGGCCCTGCTGGTGGGCGCCCAACAGAGGGAGGAACCTTGTGCCCTCCAGCTGCAGCCATAATGGGGGAATATATGGGAGCCAGGGCCTCATCCGGGTATGAGCATGAGGGCAGTGTGTGCCCCGGCGAGCACGTGCAGAGGGACAGCAGCTCACCATGAAGCCCACGCAAATGTGCACTTGTCCATATGGGAGGCACTGTGTCCAGGATTAGAGAAGGGCAAAGGGGAGTGCTTTCTGTGGGAGAGAAAGAAGGGATGACCTCTGAAGTATCCTATTGTCAGCATTTCCACTTCACCAATCGCTGTCCTCATAAAAAGATGTCCTGCAGGGCAGGTGCCTATTTTAGGTGCCCATTCATCCGGGCGCCACCAAGTTGTGTTGAGTGCTTACAGGCTGAGCCTGCCCATGCTCCCCTCTCACCTCCGATGCCAGGTCCTCAGCAGGCTTTGAGAGAACTCCAGGCCCCCAAGCTCCCTGCCGGGCTCCAGGCTGGGCACCCATGCTCATCCATGCTGGTTGTCACCACCAAGAGTGAAGGCGAGGCTGTGGCCCCTTCCTGAGCCATCTGCACACTATCAGCAGGGCCCAGACTCTCGCCTCTTCCTCAGAAACTTCCAACCCCTCTGATAGAGCCAGGCCCGCCCACCCCCAGATCCCCTTCCCCTTTCTCAAAGGAGGAGTCAGTAATCACTGAGGGTCAAAGGGAGTGGTCACCTACACCATGGCACCTCCACGCCTATGACTTGTGCAGCCAAGGGCCTCAGTTGCCTGGGAAGTGGGGCATTTTATAAATAAGGTGAACATGGAAGTTACGAAGGCAGAGACCCAGCTTTAATGATTAAAGGGACTCTTCCTTTACATAAATTCTAACATATTTGGTTAGCAAATTCCCCAGCTCAAGACCATTTAAAGATGAATTACTAGAAGCATGCCAAGACTTGTAGGAAGCAGCATGTGAAGGGCATCTCAAAATCAAGGAAAACATGTACAAAAAAAACTATGAAGAGCAGAGCAACTTGGCCCAAAATGTGTACATTTGTGAACAGGCCCTGTGGGCCCACAACCCTGTCTCTACCACAGAGCAGTGACTCAGACTATCCAGAAACACTAGGTGAAGGGGCACGTCCTCTCCTAAGAAGGAGGACAGATTCACAATCTGTTTTAGAAAACTTTCTCTCCCAAATACTAAACTAAGTGAAGTTAAGCACTTCTAAATGGCTGAAAGTTCTGAGAAGGGAGACATGTCTGGGACATAGTGCCCTCCTTGACAATGCCAGATAAGCAATTAGGATGGTGAGGCAGAGGCATGAAGGCCCCAGGTGACACTATCTCTTATTGGAAGCATGCATGGACAGAGGCATGC
>PVKA01028803.1:14268-29100 GCA_004027165.1 Ctenomys sociabilis
CATACTTTATTTGGCAGCCTTAATTCCTGGATTTCAGAAAAGAATCAAGCTTCAGAAGTCAAAATGATTTCTAACAATTCTGTGCTGTCTGCCCATCTCAGCCCTTTGAGCACCATTTCCCACGGTGCACTGTTCCCTTTTTGGTCGGAAAAGAGAAAGAGAAGCAAAGAGAGTCTCTCGGGTTCCTCAACCCTCCCTCAGAAGCCACACAGCAGCCACATGCTGCTGTCCCTACAGCAGAGCCTGGGGGCTATCTGGAACTCCCCTCACACCGAGGAGCAGGAAAGCCACCCATGATAATCAGCTGCAGTCTACAACTGGAGCATTTCTCAGGCCTCCTGTCCAGGTGCACCCCCAGCTCTGAGAACTGACTGAACACAGCACGGGGTCTGAGCCCAGCCACACTGGTGGTTGGGAAGGGTGTCACGTCACTTGGTAGTGGTTTGTGTGACCTGCACTGCCCAGCAAGTATGCTGGCTCTCAGCTTGGTGCTGTCTGCTTCTCCCTCTTCTGCAGGCCTCAGAGTCCCTAGGCTAACTGAAGGAAGGACCTGAGATGTCCTAGGATAACTCTGGCCCTGACCAGAGCCTCAGAGGTCTGTCACAGCAGCAGGGAATGTATCGCTTTCCTTTCACTACATGCAAGGCCTCTAACACCACCACAAACTAGATCCATTGGTATTCTAAGGGCGCAGATTATTACATGAGACACTGCAGAGCAAGCAACTTCACTCTTCTCACAAAGCTAGTGTGGTAGCACGGGACCAAGCCCTGACAGCCAAGCCAGGTATCTTCACTCTTAACCTCTAAGCAAAATGTCCTCTGCCTATGTTGCCTCACAAAGGTCCCCTGACTTTTCAAAGACTAAAGGAGGCTAAAGAGCCGTGACAAATGAACAAAGTCTCCAGGCTTCCCCTGAACCCTGCTGCCAGGCACACGGTGCTAAGGTGCTAAGTAGATCTACAAGCACAAATGAAAATGGGTGGTACTGGACAAAACCGCCCGGTGCCAGGGGAACCCTGTGAGCTGGGTAAGTGCATGGTGGTAGTGTGAGAAAATACTCCTTTTTTTTCTTTTTTTTTTTTAATCCCTTTCCTTGAGAAATGCTCACTGAAAGAATGAAGATAGAGGTCATGGTGTGTATCATTTACCTTCAAATGGCTCAGGAAAGTGACCACATACATGTATAGGTGTGTGTGCATATTCAGGGTCCAAGACCAGTGGTAAAACAAAAGGAACTAAACACCAACAATGGGCAAATTTTGGTAAAGTGTATAAGAAATTTCTGTGTATTTTTTTTTATTTTATAACCTTTCAAAGACTTTAGATTATTTCCAAGTTGAAATTCTTTTTTTTTTTTCTTATTTATTTATTTATTTTAGAGATAGGGTCTTCCTACATTGTTGAGGCTAGCTTTGAACTCACTACAACCCAAGCTGGCCTTTCACTTGAGTCAATCCTCCTGCCTCAGCCTCCAGAGAGCTGGGATTAGGATTATGGTATGCACTATCATATCTGGCCCAATTTGAAATTCTTAGAATTAAGGAGACTCTGTGTTCTGAGGAACAGCTCCATCCCAGTCACTGTCCTTGAACTCCTCTCCTCCCTCCCCACCTCCCTTGCTGAGCTCCCAGCATGGTGCCTCTCCTCTGCTGAGGGCAAGCCCTGGAAAAAGGACCAACTTGCCCGGCATTCCGGTTGGCCCTCCACCTAGATGGTGTCTGTTTCAAAGGAGTCAAGGTCTAGCACGTGGTGGCTTTCTATCTCCTGGGATGTCAGTGGGGCTGGCTGTCGCCTTACACGTCACATCCTAGGTCCCCAGCTGTCCACAGATGCTTTAGCAACCTACAGCCACGCTGTCGACTGGAGGAGGCTTTTGTCCTCTGGAGCCTGGAGAAACCCTCCAAGGTGAGCGGCGACATCCCCCAGAATGACTCCCAGGCTCCTCACACAGGCAGGTGCCCTTGCTATGCGGAGGTGGTGGTGGGACCAAGCTGCACACCTGCAAGGCGTCGCGACAGGAGAGTCATGGTGAGGTCTTTAAGGAAGGGCACGATTTTTATTAGTTTAGAAAAGGGATTTCTCTGAGCTGGCAGCAGGCCTTGTGCTAAGACACAGAAAGGAAATGGACCACAGGGGATGGCCGGGCTTGGGACCTGCCTCAGGCCCAGCTGTCCTCTCCCCACTGTGGCCACACTGCCAACAGCCTTGTGCTGGGGTGGCTGGGGAGGGACAGCCACTGAACTGTGCCCAGAGAGTGAACTCCACTTCTGGGGAAGAGCCTGGAGCGGAGTCAAGGCCACAGAGCACTATGTCCCAGAAGCAGTTCTACCGCACCTAGGGCAAAAGCCACCCTCCTCCTCAGGTGAGAGGCGGGGAGGGGAGATCTAGAGGAAGAGGTAAAAATCTCCCAAGAACTTGTGGTTCCTTCTGACAAAACACTGGGAGCCCCTGGAATGTGTGGTGTCGGTGTGGCACGCCCGTGCTCCAGGCAAGGACATGCGTGTGGACGTGTGATCATGGGTGGGTGTGCGAGAGTGGTGTCAGGCCAGGAGCAGGCAGACAGTGTGCCTGTCACTTAGCCTCGCTGGAAGTTGGGCTGGAGCTCCAGGGGCCTGAGCTCTCTGGGGATTAGTGGCAGGGATGCCACCCACACAGCACATCCTGACTGAGACCGGGCAGGGGAAGCAAGGGGCCATCCCTGCAGGGCTTGTGGGGGCCGCCCTTTAGGTGGAATTGAGCCCTCTCCTGTTAACTGGAAAACCATGGGGCAAGGTCTGCAGGTCCGGTGGGCTAGGAGGCCCCAGGGAAGACTGAGGCTTGCAGAGGTGGAGGCCAGGTCAGGGGCTCAGGAGACAGCCGAGGAGCAGTCAGACCAGGGGGTGAAGGCTTGCTAGCCCAGAGAGCGGAGGGCAGGGAGCTGGTGCGAGGCCATGGCAACCACACCCAGCTCTACCGAGGCCCAGACAGGGAAGGCCCTCAATGCCAAAGCTGGGGGACCACCCTGACAGAGCCTCCCAGGTCTGCTCACTGCAACCTTGGGAGTCAAGGGCTCTGGCCAGGTACCAGGGCAAAGAGAAGCTGTGCAGAGTCAGGGACAGCACAAGTGTCAGCCACCTCCTACGCCCACATCCTTGTGGGGAGACTGTGTGCCGTCACCAAGCATCTGCCTGACACCACCTGTGAGTGAGACTCAATACTTGTCCTCCAAGGAGCAGTCTAAGAAGGGAGATGGACGGCACGCTCCAGCAGGATGCGTGAAAGGGAGGCATCCGCCCAGCGCCTCCAGGCCGTGTGCGTGGCATGGCTACCTTCCTGCAGTCTGGTAATCCCATGGTGGGCACATGTTTCTGCAGGCATCCCCCCCCACAGGGGTCAGGCAAGCAGCCTATAGAGCCATGAAATGCAAAGGCTACACATGGGAAAGTACACAGGCCAAATCAATGTCCGACTAAAGAAAGGGAATCCAGAATTTTTAAACCATTATCCATTCAGATCTGTGATGTGTAAATTATCATACAGCCAAGTGTGGTGTTGCACACCTTAATCCTCACATTCAGGCTAACGCAGGACAGGACGGAGGTCACCTGAGTTCAAGGCCAACCTGGACTACACAGTGAGCTCCCGACCAGCTTGAACTACATAGTGAGACGCTGTTTCAAACAAATAAGATATGAGTCATGGAAGAACACAAAGCTGTATTTTCACAAACACACAAACTATTTACAAAATGCCTATCAAAAAGAATTTTTGAAACCTCAAACAGCTGTCACAGGCGGGCAGCAAGGTCAGACTTGCTTTCTTATCTCGGGTATCTACATTTTCTGTTATGTGGTTGAGTAATGAAAGCTGAGTGGTATAAAATGAAATGGATGTTACAAAACATGTCTATGTGAAAGGAAAGCAATAGAGTTTGGACTCAGCCATACACTGATATTCACTTGTTTTTCAAATAGAGTAAAACATTTTTGCATTTCATGAGGCTCTGCCCAAGGCCGAAGGGCTGGCATCAAGTGGTGAGCCCTCGGCTCTGGCAGGGCCATTCACCTTATAGGCCAACACCCAGTGCCCCTGAGCTGCGCGGGAGCCCTTGGGGGGCTATGATTTGGGGTGCAGTCAGGGGCAACTGTTCACTCCAGCACCTGTGTCATGAACCACTCTAGCTCAGCTCTTGGTCAGAGGAAACAGAGAATACATTGTTTGCTGGGGTGAGGGCAGGCCAGGAGACAGCCATGCCCACCCTCTTGAAAAACAAACAGGAGCGAGGACTTGGGGGAAAGAATCCTTAGCACAGCAACCACAGGCCTGAAAGGCGAAAGGGAAGTAAGCAATCCCCAGCCAGTCCTGGGACCTGAGGGAGGAGGGGGAAGGCAGCAAGGCCAGGGCGGGAGAGGCTCCGGTGATCTAGAAAAGAGTGTGACCCTGACCCTGCCTGGTGGGAAGCCTGGCCACCTTCCTGCAGGGCAGGATGTGATCTGCCTCCTTCTCCTGCTGCCTGCCATCAGGCCTGGAAAGCCCAGGAAGGCCTAGCAAGGCTGAGGCAGGAGGAGCCCTACAGGGCCCGGGCAGGCCCTCTGAGGAGCTGAGTACAGGGCAGTGTGCAAGGGCGGGCAGCCTGAGACGGGGGATCCTGGGGAGGACAGAGGCTGTGGGCCACCCACCCTGAGGGGCTGCCAGGAAACGGTGCCATCACGAGCTGGCGAGGCCTGGCTCAGCTGGATGTGGGAGCAGAAGTGTGAGGTGCCCGGCTGGAACTCTGGGGCCAGATAGGCTTCAGAATTCCACATTTTCTAAGTGTAAGAAGTAACATGATTGGCTGTGTGTATTGGGGTGGGGGAAGCAGCCTATAATTAAACACGCTGGCCTTTGTGCAGTCAGTAAATGAATATTCATTCTCACGAGGCAGGTATACAAAAACAGTAAAAAGAATCTCGTGCCCAGGTTGATCAAAGTTGGCCATCAAATGAGCCTAGACTATCCTTTGTTGTGGGATAGAAACTGAGACTAGGGAGTTGCATCAGCATCCACTGTCACTAGGACCAGCAGCAAGAGGGCCCCTGGGGACAGACAGACAGGGGACCAGAGCTGAGGACACAGCCCCAAGAAGAACAAGGCAATCGATACAGGAGGCTGGCCGGGGAGCAGAGGCCCAGAAGCAGGTGCAAGTGCTGCAGAAGGGCCGAGAGGAGACCCGGGGGACTCCTGCAGTGCCAACAGACGAAGACACGGGAGACCTGGGGCATGAAGGTCAGTGGACATGTGGGACAGGCAGGAGTCCAGAGGCAGTCACGGGTGGGGAAAAGACCCACTGCTGGAATCGTGGCCAAGACAAGAGTGAGACCAGGCAGCGGCCAGACCCATGAGTAGAAAACATGGCAGATGTGTGGGGCCAGGGATCTCAGTGAGGGGCCCAGAAAATGAAGAATGGACAGTGGGTTAAAAGACACAGCGCGTGGCCATCAAATCCACCTGTAAGAGTATTCATGGCATCTTTGTTCAGCATCATCTCCTACTAAAACAACTCAGCTGTTCATTAGCATCAAAACAGATAAAGCTTTGGAATCGGCAATGAAGAGAAATTAATTATATGCTACCCTCAATAACACGGGGGAAGTTGAGTTCAAGCACCTAAGTTAGTTGAATGACAATGGAGTGCCCATCTCTGACAGGTGTAGATGAAGGAAGGGGTATAGAAAGGAAGAATCAAGATGTGTGTGTATGGACAGTACAGTTGGGATAGATAGTGCTGTGCTTCTACATAATTCTATGAGAGGCAAGATTTGCACTAATGGTGGTTGGACAGGATATTATGTCAGCTTCTAGTACTATGGACAACCACTAGGAAAATAACAAGGTAGAAAGTATTAATTATTGAATCTTTGATGTAATTCAGGTATAAAAAATAAGATACGCAAACAGCTACACTCTCTTTATTTACTGATACAAATAAATATCATGTATGCACCATGATACCAAAACATTATGAAAACAGTTTGCAATGCATTAATTTATCAAATCCATCTTGTCAAGGTATCTTAAAACTGTCTCATTGGTATTTGGACTTCAATAAAAAAAAAAAAAATAACACGGGGGAGTCTTGCAGACAATACTGGGCACAGGAACATGTATTTAGCCAGGCATCATGGGTAATCCCAACTCTCTGGGAGACTGAAACAGGAAGATTAAAACTTTGAGGCCAGCATGATAGGTAGAGATATAGATGAGACAGAGACAGAGACAGAGACACACACAAAGGGAGATATCCAGGGGGCTGGGGGTGAAGCTCATGTGAAAGCCCCAGGTCCAATCCACAGTATCACCAAGTGTGTCCTTTTATGTGCGTTATACCTCAACTGGAAAGAACGGAAGACAACGCAATTGAAGGTGATAGAATTGAAGGTTTCGGGGCCGGTGTGATAGCTCAGTGTACCAAGCGCCTGGGACTGGGGTTCCATCTGCGATACCGCATGCTGCACCAGCCCCACCCCCAGGCACACTCAGCAGGCCACCGAGACCGGGCATGGTAAAGCACGCCTATAATCCCAGGGCTGGGGAGGCTGAGACAGGAAGCTCACTATGAGTCCGAGCTGTGTAGTAAGACCCTGTACCAAATACATAAAAAAGAAAAAGAAAAAGAATTGAAGGTTTCAAGTGTGAGACCATCTAGGAGATGGAAAGGTAGGACGCGACATTAAGGCAGATCTGGGTGAACATGACGGCTGTGGAGGCTGGAGCGGGCTGTGCGCGGTGCACAGAGCTCACACACACACACACACACACACACACACACACACACACACACACACAGATGCTCTTGAGGAGCTGCCAAAAAGTAATTTCAAAGTCAAGAGTGCTGTATTATTTGGGACACAGGCTATTCCTGTGAGGCTGGTGTCCCAGCTGTCCTTTCCCCTGACTGTCCCTCATTCCGATCCCTATCCATCAGAGGTAGGTCCCTCTGCCCAACCCTGCGGATGCTCACATACACGTTCTCGTGCACGCGCACGTGCACACACACATGCACACATGCACACGCACCAGACTGCACCCCTCCCCCCAGGGCCAACCTGCACCAAGACTTGAGGCAAACAGACTCTGGAGGGAGTAGACCAGGAAAGGCACTGCCCTCCACATTCAAGGACTTACTATAGGGCCAGCTGGCTATGCCCTCCTCCCTTTCCCCAGGGGTGGCTTCCTGCCCCTGAGGGTTTCCCTTCTGCGCATGCGCATCTGAGCTCCTCTGCACTTCTGAGCATTCTCCCCTCCCTGCCCCTGCTTAGCGGGAGTGCAGCCGTGGGCTCCAGGGACAGGGGATGGACACACCTGGAAAGCCACCTGGAACGATGACCAGCAGCTGCAGAATTAATGAGTTGCTACCCCTCCCCCCTTTGGTTCGAATGCTTACCTCATGAGCTCCTCCCTCTTCAATAACACAGACCTGTCTAAATTAGTTCTTAAAAAACACTTGCCAGGGAGGCATGAGGCTAGCAGCTCCACCCGGGTGATAGCTCACAAATTGCTCAAATTCACACTTTTTGGCTGGAGGCAGGCAGGAGGCAGGCAGAAGCGCAGGCAGCCCCGGCCCACAGCCTCCGGGGGCCTGACTGCTCCTGGGGTGCAGAAGCACAGGCTAAGCCCTGAGCGGAGATTCTAGGTCGCGGTGGAGTGACCTAGTTAAACACACAGGCTTATTCTTAGACAAGGAGGCCCAGTTCAGGCCCCTGCGCGGCCACAGCAAGACGCGCAGCCCTAGAAGTGACTGGAATGGGTCTTGTTTTTAAATAGCACTTACTTATTTCTGATGACCAAAGTAGTGCACATCCGTCGTAGAATGTTTGGAAAAAGTACAGCCGAAAACACTAGACAATTTTTTTTTCTTATTTCCTCCTGGTCCACTTCTTATACCTAATTGTGTATGTTCGAAGGGAAATGCTTGTTGACATTTTAGAAGTGAGAAAAGCTAGAAAATCATGAACCTGTATGAGCTCAGATTTGTTATACAAATGTGATAGATCTGTTTAATTCATCCGGTATTAAGACACAAGCAGCTCCCCTATGACCTAGTTCATCTACTTGATTCTTTTTTTTTCATCTGCTTGATTTTAATAACTTCATAATAGCGATCATCGGGCTGTTTTTTCTGTTTTTGTTTTTGTTTTTTGGCAGAACCGGGGATTGAACTCAGGCCCTTGTGCTTGCCAGGGAAGTGCTTATTCCACTGAGCCATCTCCCCGGCCCCTGGACTGATTAATTTTAACTTGATTGGATTAAGAAACACCTAAAGAGGTGGCTGGACTGTGCATGCTCACCTCTTCAGTGGCTGGACCCCTGGATGAGTTCTTGGCCTGTGAGCTATGAGGAGGTGGAGCCTATTGGAAGGAAGTCCGTCCCTGGGAGAGGCGCTTCAGTGGGTATGGTATGACTGCTCTCGGGCCCTTTCTCTCTTCCTCCGCTTCCTGGTCATCATGAAGTAAGCAAGCTCCCCCATTGTGCCCTTCTGTGGTATCTCTGCCCTGCCGTAGACATAGAAGCCAGGGAGCCAGCTGGTCATGCACCGGATGCCTAAAACCAGGAACTAAAATAAATATTCTCAGCTATTATGTACCAGCAACGAAAACTGACCAATGTAATAATATAAAGTAATATATGAAGTATTTCCTTGTGATGGAGTGCGTAGGTGGTTTCCAGGTTTTCTTTGATTTTTTTTTATTTTTTTCTTTTTTTGAGACAAGGTCTTGCTATGTGGTTCAGGCTGGCCTTGAACTTGCTCTGTAGCCCAGGTTGGCCTGGAACATAAAGTGAGCCTCCTGCCTCAGCCTCCTGAATTCTGGGATTACAGGCATGTGCCACCATGCCCACCACCACTTTTTCAAATAATACAGCCTCGCTGTTAGTGAGCTAGATTTTAGAAGTAAACATGTTTGGGCTTGTTATACATCGCCAAATAGCTTTCTGAAACCTCTTAGCAACTGATATTGCAACTAGGAAAAGATGTCATATCTTGATTGCTGTAAATAACAGCCAGTTGTTATCAACTGACAGTAGATCAAAATTAAACACAGAGAGATCCCATTCTTCAGAACCTTCCAGAATTTTATGACTAAACACAGCCCTGCACTGTTTCCCAGAATTTAGCTTTCTCCAGGTTCAACTGCCATGACACACATCCCAGAATTTTAGGGGATTACAACCAGTAAGATTTATTTTTCACAAATATTACTAATCATATGTGAGTGTCAAATGTGACATTTATTTCATGTCTTCCTCTTCTGAGCCCCAAGAAGCAGGAACAGCCCAGACACTACCTCCATCCTCATGGTCAAGGTCAAAGACACAAAGCAGAAGTCCATATTGACCGTGCGGGCTTGGATTGGAGGTGGCGTGCATGTTCCTCCCTTGCTCATCTCACGAGAAGGTGCTGCAGGTTGCATGGCGGGGAGCAGTGTGCGGAAGCCTCTTGCAAGGGGGGAAGACAACAACTGGGAACGAGAATGCAACCCCCCACTAGAACATGAACAGTCAGAAATAAGGCCGGTGCTTGCCATTGTATCCTGACACAAGATGAAATGCTGACAGCCACAGTCTCTTTCTTCATACTGGAAGACTCCATGACCCCATGTCCAAGAGACTTCTCCAGTGGCCAGTATATGGGTGGGGAAGGGGGTACCTAAGTTTGTCATTTGTGCAAATAAAAAAGTACACACACACACACAAATGCATTTATGGACATGTTATAAGTAGCTCCATTAAATTAGTGAAAGTACAGTATTAATATTAAAAGGTGAAAAGCAATATGTGCAACAAGCTGCCATCTATTTTTAAACAAGAGAGAATACATAGGTATTTATGCTTCTATTGGCTTAAAATATTTTCCCAAAAGATCAATAAGAGGGGGCCAGAACCTTCCCTGGCAAGTATAAAGGTCTGAGTTCAATCCCTGGTTCCACCAACAACAAAAAAAGAAAGACCCATAAGAGGCTAGTGCCCATGCTGTCTTAGGAAAAGATTTTCTTTATACACTGTACTATATAGCTTGTTTAGTTTTTTGAGACATGGTCCTGCTATGTTTTCTGGGCTGGCCTTGAACTCACTGTGTAGTCCAAGCTGGGATTACAGGTGTGCACCACCAAACGCAGCTGGCATAGCCTATGTTTATGTTACCTTTTCCCCAAACGATCTTTTCTTACTCTGGTGACTCTGCTCTTCCTCCATTGCTCCTGCTTTAAGACATACCCTGATTCCCATACCTAGAGGCAGAAAAGCAGAGGTTCCAAGAACTCATGGAAAACCCAGGAAGAACAATTACAAAATAGAAACTTGATGCTCCAACAGGTCAAGCAACCTCTATGAATATACAGAAAATGCTTCCTCACCACCTTCCAGATAAGCCCCTTCCAGCAAGGCATGTGGGGAAGATGGGACTAAACTCTTGAGCCAGGATCCAGGCTCTTCTGAGGGAGGTGCAGAGAAAAGCAAAGGGGAGATGTAGAATTTGGGGGAAACCAAGGCCAGCAGTGCCCCAAGAGAGAGCACCTGTGCCACTCGATTATGACACCCTTCCTTCCTCTCTCCTCCTCCCATTTCCCTACTTGCTCCAAATTTGGAGAAACACCTCCCTTGAATGACACACCCGCGCAAACTCCCCTTTGCGGAGGCCCCAAGCGTTGGTATTTTCCATTTACAAGCAAGGAATGGGAGAGGAGTGGGAACATTCCAGGGGGATCATCAGGAGCCGCAGCAGGAGATGGCGTGAGGACAGTCACCGGGGAGCCTGTGGGAATCCCAGGGAGCCCTTCAGGTTTCTAGGACGCCTGTGATCTAGATCAGTGCTGAGCTTTAGTTAAATGTCCACCGACACCCACAGTGTTAAAAGCCTGTGGTGCTACCGGGAGACGGTGGAATTCCTAAGAGATGGGACCTTCCGGGAATCTTCGGATCAGCAAGGAAGTCGCCTTGAAGTGAATGGAGTGAGACGAACAGCTTTTCTCAAGCCTGCATTCCCCGGTGTGTGGCTTCACAGGCCAGAAAGCAAAGCGATCAAACAGCCGTGGACTGAAACCTCCCAACCTGTGGATGAAAATAAGCCTTTTGCTCTTTATAGGTTGGCTCAGGTGTTTTGTTAGTGACAGGAGCGCTGCCCGATACAGGAAGGCTGAAGCGCACAGCGGCCCCTCGGTTGCATAAGCACAGAATGTCCTTGCATGGATGGCGGTAACCGGGGGCTGGAACGCTATGGGGATGGTCAGGCTGTTCCCACTCTCAGAGCCCTCCTTGCCCCGGCAAGACCCCGCATCAGAGTGAAGAGACAGCGTACAGAATTGGAAAAACTGTTGCTAGCTACTCCTCAAACAAAGGACTAGTATCTAGGCAAACCTTTTAGAGACTTAAATGACACCCGGCAGCCCACTGTGGCAAATATGCCACAGGTTGCCACCACTGATCTAGAATATATAAGTAACTAAAAAACATTAGATTCCCACATTGAAAGATCCAACAAAAATTGGGCATTTGAAATGAGTAGACCTTCTCAGGGGAAGAAACACAAATAGCCAATAAGTATATGAAAAAACGTCCAACATCACCTGACATTTGTAAGAAATACAAATTAAAATAACACTGAGAGCCAGGCCTGGTGGCACATGCCTATAATACTAGCCCTCAGGAAGCTGAGGCAGGAGGATCGCTGTGAGTTTGAGGCCAGCCTGGGCTACATAATGAGATCTTGTCTCAAAAAAAGATTAAGATTCCATCTTATGGAAGAATGACTATCTTTAATAAAATGATAACAAATGTGAGAGAGGCTGCACAGGAAAAAGGAACACTAGAATGTAACCTACTAAAACCAATATGGAAATCAGTACAGAGATTCCTCAAAAAAACCCTGAAACTAGAACTTCCATTTGACCAACCGAGCTATTCTCCATCAAGACATTTTCCTGAAAAAAATAAAAACATCACACTGCAGTGAAACACTCAGAGCTGTGATTATAGTGGCATAATTCCTAATAGCTGAGTATTGGAAACTGCCTGTGTGTCCATCAGTAGGTGAACGGGTACTACGGCCTGTGCCTACATGTCCCCCCAAAGCCTCACACTGTCATGGAGTTTTCTCGGGGGTGGCTGGCCCTAGAATGTGCGATGCTGGGATTAGGGTTTTGTGATCAGTCAGTCACTCCGGGGATTGCCTTACCATAGTTCTGGCTAGGATTAGAGTATGGCAGAGTTCTGCCTGAGAGGCTGGGCCAGGGAGATGGCTCGGCAGTCTAACAGCCTGCCTGGCAAGCACAAGGACCCAGGTTTGATCTCTGGTACCGCACGCTGTACTGGCCCCACACTGAACTGGCCACCGAAACCAAGCATGGTGATGCATGCCTGGGGAGGCTGAGACAGGAGGATCACTGTGAGTCTGAGCTGTGTAGCGAGACTCTATACCAAATAAATTAAATAAATAAAGATTCTTCAAGAAAAAATAAGTTTAAGAGTTCTGGCAGGATACCAAGGGCTACCTGCACACAATATGAAGGACAGAAAGAGTCTTCTCCCTTTCCCTTGTTCGCTTTTGTTGTCTTTCACTGCCAGAGAACTGCTGCCCTCTGCTGCGTGCCACTCTGCCCTGGAGCCAGCTGAGTATGGACCAAAACCTCTACAAACTGTGAGCTAAATACTTCTTCCCTCCTTTAACTTTGGGTGCTGGGTATTTTGTCTCAGGAACAAGAAAAGTAACTGCAACATGGGATAAAGAAAATGTGATCGTTATATACGATGGGCTAGTTCTCTGTCATAAAGAAACACAAACTTGAGTCATTTGTAGGAAAATAGTGTATCTTAAGATTATAATGTTAAGTCAACCAGACATACAAGTGCAAATGTTGCATGATCTCTTTTTTTTTTTTTTTTTGTCTTTTTGAGACAGGGTTTCACTATGCGGTTCAGGCTAGCCTTAAACTCACTTTGTAGCTCAGACTGGTCTCGAACTCACAACAATCCTCCTGCCTCAGCCTCCCGAGTGCTGGGATTACAGGCATGTGCCACCACACCTGGCTTGCATGATCTCTTTAGATGAAAAACCCAATATATAAATAAAGTGTAAAATCAAAGATAGACAATAGGGAAAAACAGAGAAATCTATACTGCAGTCCAGCATGCCCAATGTATCTTACAGTATACCTTGATTTAGTGTAACTGGCTTTTCATCTGTGTTTATGATCAATGACTTGATAAAGACTTAAAAATATATATATATATAAAATAAATATGATGCTAGAAAAAAAGCAGAAAGAGGAAGGGAAAAAAATATATATATATACACACAAACACACACATGTAAGATAACTTTGATAATTGCACTACTAATCTCTTTTAGTTCATTGAAAGGAACAGTTAGTGCTTATACTGTCTGATCCATTTTACATGCTTGTATTTTTTCATCTGAGCCACTGCTCTGAAGATGATATGCAATACAATAATCATCGTTGATTTCCTATCATCTTGTTTTGAAATCCAGATCATTCACTGTGTTCCCAGCAACCCCACAGGATGCTGCACCACTGAGTACTGAGCCAACGCCCTCTGCTTGGTCAGTTGTCTAAGCTTCTGGCACCTGAGCCCCATCTGGAAGGAGCAGCACACGCTCCCCGGCTTCTGAGGGTGCCAGAGAACCTGAGGTCAACAGATGTTGTTCAGAATCCATAGAACAAACACAGCGTGGTTACATACGCTTAGCAAACACTGTCATAAATAAGATTTCGGTGCAGGGCTTCTCAAGCTATAATGTTCCGATGTACATGATGAGTCTCTAATGGGACTTGGACTATGGAATTGTTTGTTTCGGAACAGTACGCAGGTCAGGGCTTCCCAGGTCACCGGCTCCCGGTCGGCACTGAAAGCATTGTAACGAAGAGATAGTTTTCTTGGCCTTTGTTTTTTTACACAACAAAGATACATTTCTTTTCAAGTGAACGCACAGTTCATAGATGTGACCCTCCTGGTGGATACAAGTGTCTGGACTTCATTTGTGTTATTCGGTGTTACACTGGACAGTGGCTGGCAGGTGGAAGGTGTTTATTAAATGTTTCATGAATGACTCAAGCTGTCAGAGGCGAAGACAGTAGATACAGAAGGAAAGAAGGTACAGGCTGAAAAGCCCACTCTAGGACAAGGAAAAGACCACCAGGGGTCTGCGGAGACCCAGGGGGTGGTGCTCACTTGGTGATTTCAAAGGAATCCTGCTGACACCTGGATTGTGGACTTCCAGCCCTGAGAGCTGGGAGAGAATAGAGTTTCATTCTTTTAAGCCAAAAAACCAAAAAAAGTTGAAAGTACTTTTATGGCATTTAAAATGATGAATTAAAGGGGCGGGGTGGGGAGGGAGCAAAAATAAAATAAAATAAAATGATGAATTAAAAAGTGGTGTGGAGTGAGAAGTGGAAAGCACACATGAGGACCACAATGTACAATGGGCATTGTGAAGCAGGAAGAAAATGTTCAAATGCGGAGGGGGACAAAAGAGGGAGAGGGCTAGGAAAGAAGGGGAGAGTAAAGGCAAAAAAGGAAAGAATTTGTAAATGGAGAGGGGAACGGGTGGAAGAGAGTAGAATAGGCAAAAAGAATCAAGTATATCATGTACAAGTACAAATTTTCTATGATGAATGTGTCTAAAATGTACCCAAAATGATCTGATTTTAAAAAAACAATAGTGGGCTGGCAAGATAGCTCAGTGGTCTAAAGCGCCTCTCAGGGACTGCAGTTCAAGCCCCAGCACCACATGCCATACCAGCCCCTCCCCTAGGGCGGGCTGAGCTGACCCCCCACCCCGGCAAAAAAAAAAAAAAAA
>PVKA01028804.1:0-29001 GCA_004027165.1 Ctenomys sociabilis
CTCCCCCCTTCCTGACCATCTGCCTTCCTGACCTTCTCCCTTCCTCACCTCCTTCCTGACCTGCCACAGGGTGGGGCCTCTCTGTATCTCCCACACTCCTTGCAGATCCAAGCCCCTCCCTCTGCCCTGTCTTCACCAAGTATCTGCCTAGAAGAGGCCACCTACTGCACGTGACTTAAATGACCAGTGGAGGCTGGATGAACAGCTTGTGTGGAGGAGTGAATACCATCACCCCCATTTGCCAAGAGCCCCTTTCCAGCCATGTCACCCCAGAAACAGCAGTCCTATCTAGCTCCTTCCTTTGAAGGGCTGATTTCCCTGGGAAGCTTGCTCCCCTTTCTTTTCTTCCTTCTTTTTTTCGTGTATCCTCACTCCCCCGCTTCCTTCTTCTTCTTACAAATTGGCACCTGGTGGCCCCCAGAGGTATAGAGCACTCAGTCAGCTGCCTGAATAATTAGCAGATCATTCTTCATTATCCCAGGAAGTGGAGGAGTTGCAGGTGGAAGCAGGAGCCCCACTTCCTGGGGCAGAAAGTGGGGAAGCAACTTATCAGGTCAGGAGGGGAGCACCCTCGGCCCCGCAGCCTCCAGGGACTGGGCGAGGCATGCAAGAGGCCAGCACAGCCCTGCTGGGTAGAGGCTGGCTCCTTTGGAAACGCTCCACAGAGCTGCTGGGGCAGGGCCCGACCCCCGAGCACATCTCAGCCTTCCCTCTCCTGCTAGCTGCAGCGATGCCCAGGTCCTCCCACTCTGGGAGTCACTTTCGCTGTCCTCCCTCCCATCCACTACACTGCTTTCTTGCAAGGAGCCTGTCTTCTCCACCTGGACCTTGCTTCTCCATTTCTACTCCAGATCTGTTCTGGGCCACCACACCCGTCCCACCCATGCGGGGATGCCCTCTTCCCCATTGCCCGGGGCCCTCATCCTCCCAGCCTGGTGGGAACACACTGGGGGTGTGTCTGCAAGCACAGCAGGCGCTGTCTGTCCATCATGAGCACATCACAAGCCTCACTATCAGCCCGGGACAGATAAGTCATGATTCCAGTTTTTCATTTGAAGAAGCCAAGGCACAGACTCAGAAGCAGCTTGTACAAGCCACACTGCATCCAAACAGTTGTGCACTGCGAGTGAGCGCTGCTACTGGCGCTCCTATCTTTCCTCCTTGGTAAGTCTGACTGATGGGTCTCTCGAGGGCAGGTATAAGTTGGACCGTTTATCTCTGTCTCCTGTAACTCCCAACACTGTGCTTTTGCCCAAACACACCTATTACTTATTGCACAATGAGACGCGGGGCAGGAAGGAGTGAGAGGGTGTTTGGGGAAGTTGCCCCAAGACAAGCGGAGGAAGGGGGACTGGCTGTGAGGTCCAGGCCTGGGGCAGGCTAAGCAAGCTGGTGGTGTCTTCCATTGACAGATGTGGCCTCCTCTGCCAGCATCTGGACAGTTGTTCTACAAAGATGGCCTCTGGATGAGCTTGGAGAGGGACCTCCTTGGGGCCAGCTCGGCAAGGGGCTGGACTGGAACCAGCAAACCCAGGTCCACCTTGGGCTCACCTTGGGTGGACATCGCTATTCCAGATTGCAGCCCAGTGTGGCTGCCCAGAGGCCCTTCCCAGCACAGCTGCTGCTCGTCACTGTTAGCAGGCAGATGCACAGCGCACCCCTTCTCAGCCTGCGCACTCCCTCGGTCTCACAGCGAGGGAATGTGAGAGACTAGGTGTAGGGGTCCTCAGCTAAAGAACCCAGACACCACCTCTTCTTGGCAGGACCTGCCCTTGAGGCACCCCTGACAGGCGGGCGTCCAGCTGGAATCAGGCCCTGCAAAGCCACGCAGCTGTTCTTTGCTGAGTGTGCAACGAACCCCAACCTCCATGTTCTCCCTTGCCAAGCTGCTGACCCAGGTCCCTGCCACCTTCTTTATGTGTGCATGTGCATATTTAGACTGAAGCGCAAGGCTTCACTTTCATTCATGTAAATAGGATTTGCTGATTGTAATCCATCCTCTGGCCTCACAGAACGTAATCCTGATTTGTTGTGTGCCTTCCCCCACCTGATATCCCAGTTTCTGAGCAAGTGTTGAGCGAACTGGACAGGATGCTACCCAAGCCCCGTGCGCAGGGCTGGGGCAGACCCTTCATCCACAGTGCATCCAGCCGCTGCTGCTCATCCGGCTCTGACCTGCCCACTGTACTCTCCCTACATCCCTGTGGCTGCATGTTGTCTACCAGATTTTTCTAGAAAGTGTCCAAGTCCTTGCTGACTCAGGATGCACCATATTGGAGGTTTTCCCCTGGCACCTCACTCTGATAAAGCAAAGAAGGAAGGAAGGAAGAGAGAGAGAGAGAGAAAGGAAAGAGGAGAGGAGAGGAGAGGAAAGGAAGACAATCATTTGAAGCAATGCTGCTCTCTGCAACTCTCCTCTCCCATTATAAATACTTACAGACCCTCTATTTAATAACACGTTCCAGAGATTTGTCAAAGCACGCATTGTGAGATGAGCCTCTCCCTCCTGCAGCAGAAACAGGACAGTAGCCATTGTTCAGCTCCAATCTGGGTGTCCATCTCACTATCCCTGTGGACTGTGGACTCTGAGTCAACGATTATGTAACCTGAAGCTTCTCATGCTGGGAACTGGAGGACGCAGAATAGCTTGGGTTTGACCTCTTTTATTACAGCAAGGAGATTCCTGCCTACTGGACACTGTGGGCCCTCCGTGCTGGGAGGTTCTGCTTCTCCCACTGAAAGGAAAGGGCACCCTGCACTTTCCTCACTGCACTGCCGCCACCTGCAGTCCCTCATCAAGCTGCTTAGGCCCCATCCCTCACCAAGGACCTGGTCCCTCCTTTCTCTAGGACCCTGCGCATAGGATCAGGCCGTGAGGGCAGACACAGCTGGGTTTCACAGGCTCCCTTCAGAGTTGGTGGGATGATTTAGGAGGCATGGGTCAGATTCCTGACTGCTGATTTCATATTTCATTTGTAGAAACCCAGTGCTCCTGGCCCAAGGACCCTCTGTCATCCACCTTGTTTTATTATCTCCTCCACACTGAACTGCATGTGGCCTCTGCCTCCATGCTGCCCAGGCCTCAGACATGCTCCCTCCCTCAGGAGAAGGATAAGGGGAGGCCGGCTGTGAATGTGGAACTTGGAGGTCACGGGAGGCGAGGGGGCTGGAGCAGTGTTTGGAAGGAGGACATCGCAGCATGTGTGAACCAGACTTCCCAGGGGGAGCTAATGTACAAAAGGAGGAGACCCCCATACATTGACAGTAAGGCACATGATCTCAGACACTTGGGAGCCCCTCCAGGTGCCAAGCACTGTGCCATGCACAGCAAATACTGTAAGGACCGAGGCCTGGACCCCACAGCATGCACAGGGAAGATGTGCATCATCCTCCAAAGGTACAGCAAGGAGAGGAGAATGTGTGCAGGGGACAGAAAGGGCCAGAGGTGGTTTTAGATTCTGTGATCAGGATGGCTTCAGTGACGAGGGGACTCTGGAGAAAAGGAGCCAGCAGAAGAAACAGGAGCGTGTGAGGCCGGCAAGATAGCTCAGCAAACTAAAGTGCCTGCTTAAGTAAGCTTAGGCAAGCGCAGGGACTGTGGTTTGATGGCCAGCATCACATGCTGTGCCAGTCCTGCCCCCAGGACTAGCTGTGGCCACCAGAGTCCAGGCCTAGTGGCACATGCCTGTAATCCCACTGCTAGGGAGCCTGAAAGCAGGAGGATTGCCATGAGTCCTAGCTGCATAGGGAGACCCTGTAACAAAGACATAGAAAGGAAGGAAGGAAGGAAGGAAGGAAGGAAGGAAGGAAGGAAGGAAGAAAGAAAGGGAAAGAAAGAAGAAAGGAAGGAAGAGAGAGAAAGAAAGAAGAAAGGAAGGAAGGAAGAGAGAGAAAGAAAGAAGAAAGGAAGGAAGGGAGAGAAAGAAAGAAAGAAAGAGAAAGAAAGAAAGGAAAGAAAGAAAGAAAGAAAGAAAGAAAGAAAGAAAGAAAGAAAGAAAGAAAGAAAGAAAGAAAGAGGAGTATCTGCAGAAATGGCTTCTGTTTCACGCAAAGGCCATCACCCAAGCATGGATTTGGTCTGTCATGGAATGGCAGCACAGCCGGTATCATCTAGGGGAAGGCGCGTGAGGCCCGTAGCTGGGCCAGCCAGGGCCTCGTGAGCTGCACTCAGAGCTCTAGATTTACTCTTGTGAGCTGTACACTATTTGTAGAGGCAATGGTGCAGTAAGTCTGGGATTTGAACAATGGCATATGGATCCAGCCCTCCCGCCAAAGAGGCCAGAACTCTGTCTACTCTGTGGGGCTATGCAGGTAATGAAAGTGCTCTCCAGCTGTAACCGTGACGACTTCTCTGCATGTCCCTGCCTGAGGCGTAAGCTCCTGAAGACAGAACTGTGTCCATCAGATGGCACACGCAGAGGCCAACTTTGGGGTGCCTTTAATTTCTAGACCTCTCACTTTAGATAATCTTTGAGAAGACACTTGGGCAACACCTAGGTTGGCCCCAACAAGCAGATAAAGCTTCTCTGGGAGCCACGGTGCAGGGCCCTGGTGAACTTGCAGGCCCGCTGTGAGTACATAAAGCTGTGGATCACACAGTATTTCTGCAGCAGGATCTCCCAGTGAGTAAAGCTGAAATGAAGTCAGCTGCGGGCCACTGGGGGGCAGGTCTTCCTAGCCCCGGCCAACATGGAGAAGATCAAGGGCAGTATGAAGGCCATTGGGTACACATGTGGCCTGCATTCTGTGTCCAGTTCTGGTGCCCCTGCTGTCCAGACATACTTCATGCTTTCTCTTGCCCCCCCCAGACCTGCTAACCAACTATCCATTCTCTGGAGCCTCTTGGGCCCCTCAGATTGGTTTCTGTGTCTATAGGTGTCCTCTAGTGCCAAGTCCCCAGCTCTGGCTCTGCAGGAGGATGGCACCATCTTGGAGGTGCTCAGGACCCTAGTCTGCAGCAACAGCCCCACCATCAGATCCAAGGCCAAGCACCACCCCCTGGATGAGCAGGCCTGGAAAGCCTGCTGGCCACACAGGCCACACCTGGTGGCCACAGAACTATGGAGAGCTGAGGATTCACTACAGACTTCTGTCCCTCCAGGGGATTCTGATTAGGATGAGTTGATGTTTCCAGTGCTGAAACTCACTGTCCATTGCTCGGTCATTCCCCCTCAGAGGTAGAAATACTTCCCTGCGTATCTAAACACAAAGCCAGAGCCTGAGGATGAAGCTGAGGAGAGAAGTTCTGGAGCTCTCCCTGAAATATCAGCTCTTCAACACACTGTAGCCCACAAGTCAGACCACGGAGGTATGGGAGGAGACCCAAGAGAGGCCTGGCCTAGTGGGGCTAGGGACATCAGATCTACAGCAGCTGGCCAGAGTTGGCCTGAGCACCACAGAACAGTCTGTACCCCTGATGTTGTGGGAGAGGTAGTCAGAAATCTGGGTCTCCCTGACCCCATCCACCCCACAGTTACAAGAAGTGTGTCTTCCAGGTCCCCTGGGAGCCACATGGCACAGGGGGCAGAGATGGAAGAGAAGCTGTTCAGTGCCTCTCTGTCTCTCAGCAAGACAGTAGCTGGAGCATTAGGGGTGTAGGACTGGTGGAGTAGACAGCAGGCCCTGCCAGGTGTCTCTAGAAGGTTCTTCTGCCCCTTACCCACCCAGCCATGCAGAATACACACCAGGCTTTCCTGGCTCCTCAGAGTCCCTCTGCAGGCACTCAGGCTCTAGGGGAGTATTCCTAGTTGGGCCAGACTGGGCCAAGTGCCTGCGACTGGCACGTCATCCTACCTGCCCAACGTACCCAGCATCACTGACGACCCCATGTTCAGCACTGCCCGTGGCCTGGGCATCATCCCCCTGTCCTGGCATCTGCTCTGGAGCTGCCTGCCTTCCAGTAGAGCTGGCTGAGCCTCTCAAGCCAGGCAAACTTGGAGCGAGGGTAAACATGGGGCAGGGAAACTCCCTGACTCAGCTTCTCTCCCCAGATATCCAGTCTCCCATCCGTGTTCCAAATCTAGAGAATAAGATGCTCACAGATGCCCTGCTTCCACTGTCACTGCCACCCCAGCTCCTACAGTGCCAGCTAGCGTAGCCCCCACCCTATCCCATGTTTTTGCCTCAGCTAGAGCAGCAGTGGGGATAGGACTGGTGGGGTAGACAGGAGGGCTCAGGGAAAACAGCACCAGCACCAGCAGCACCAGAGCGGCACCAGCGGCACCAGCACACCCACTTCGAATAAGGACAGGGCCAGCGAGGGTTGTGCATCTTGAGGGTACCTCAAACTGTCCAGCTTCTGGATCCCTGAAAGAACATCTGTAAGTGAAGTAGTCACAAGTCCTAGATTTGCAGAACAGTTCTCCTTTCCAGTATTTTATTCCACCAGGTTCATAGAACAGTGGTTTCCAGGCTGTGTAGAGCTCTGGAATTCTGAGCTCCAGGCTAGAGGATGCCTGAGAATGGGGGCCTGTGTCCCCCATTTCAGGTAAATTAATGGCAAGAAGAAGAGTATTAAATTTCAGAGTTTCAATTTTAATATTATATTCCCTCCTCCAACTCTAACATCCAGAAGGAGCACAGAAATCCTCGTGGTGCCTGTGGTGTGCAGCCCCACTTATCAATAATCAATAAGCCAGCAAGCCACAGGGTCTGTCTTTGCAGGCACGTAAGTGGGGTGGGGCAGTGGAAAGGGACCAGGGGTGTCTGACACAAGACCTCTGTCTCAGTTACATTTCTCTCATAGCTGGGACAAAATACCTGACACCCAAAATGAAGGAAGGAAAAGATTTATTTAGCTCACAGTTAGTGGAGGTTTCAGTCCATACCCAGCTGGCTCCAAGGCAGGGCGGCTCATAGCCGAGCAGCCATTCATGGAGGCAGCAGAGAGCACAGGGAGAAGCAGCAGCCCCCACAGCTAGCAAGCCCCTCTCCTCTCCTTACACTGTGACGCAGATCACACACCCCAGGGCTAGAGTGTAGCACTCACATCTGCAATTGAGCATTGGATCAAGAATCAATCACAAACTCCAGAAGCCACCCCACGACTTCATGGGGCTTTGGGGGGACAAGTTGACATAAACCATAACAACCTCTGAACTTGGTGGCTGTAGAAGCCCATGTTCTGCACAGTCCCAGAGGCCCAACTTTACCACCTAGCTGATGCTTTGGAGTGGAGGTGTCCTGCCTTGCAGCTGGCTCTTGCGGTCAGCCTGGCTTTAGGCCAGGCAGGACTGACCCTGCTCAGCCCTGCACAAGTAGTCTTCCCTTACAACCTTCCTCATCTCCTGGCAGCAGTCCAGGGTCCAAGCTACTCTGCTAGAATCTATCTGCTAAGTGAGGGGCATTGGCTAGACCAAGCTATGCAGCATCAAGCGATGGAAATTACAGAACAGAAGGACAGGAACAAAATGAGGAGACCTCCACCTACTGCTGTAGGAAGGCTCCAAGCCATAGGCCGTCTGCCCCTCTGGCCCCACTGGCATCTTTTGGGGTTCTGTATCCACCCCAGTTAGGCTCATACCAAGTCCATATGACCACCCTGACATCTTCATCTCTCCTGCCTTGATGGACTCCTTAGGGGAGATTTCCTCTCAGCTCACTCAGTTCAAGCCATGACAGAAAATGTGCTCAAGAATTGTTCAGGGGCTGATGGTCTAGGGTCTGAAATACTTTTAGCCCTGCGGGCGAGCTCAGCCCTACATCTTTAAGCCTGCTGAGACCACAGCTGGTGTTGACTGGGAACCCCAACCACTGGTATTACAGACTACCTAGCAGTAAAGCAGCAGTGCCCTGGCAGTCAACACTCAGGTTTGGGTCCCAGCTCTTCTTCTGCCTCACCCTGGTGTTGTAGGAAGCTGAATCAGATGGAAACGTTATAGGCAGTCAGGCAGGGCCAAGCCCTCAAGGACAATGTGGAAGACAAGGTGACTTTGCAACTTGGAAGAAACAGACACCCCCATATGGGCCAGACTTCAAGACAAAAGAGGAAAAATGGCTACATATTTAGGGATGGGCATCAGGGATTGATATTCTACATAGGTATCAATCACCTGGAAAGAGCCCAAATGAGTCATTAACCCAACCCCCAATAGGAAGACACCCTGTCCCGTATCCATACCTGCTTGCTACGTGACTCACTTTCCCATTTGGTCCTGGATTTAATCAATTTTACCTGAGCAATGGTGCTTGTAATCTCAGTGGTTGACCATAGTTTTGTCCTCCCTCGTGCTCACCTAAGCGAGTCCCCATGTTCTCCACCACCTTAGACCCACCTCACTGCATGGTTTAACTCTATAAAAGTCCCTGGAAGAGACAGCTTTCCAGGGACTACCCTCTTGGGGACCCCTTCTGTCCCTCTCTCTTGAACAGAAGCTTTCTTTCCCCAATAAATATGCTCTTAACCTCTATTTGGTCCTAAAATTCATTCTTTGGTTTTAGAGAACATGAACTCATCCCAGGTACCTTTCAGGTTGGGAGTTTCATTTTTTACCCTATCTCATTTGAAGGTCATCCACCTAGATCATTTGTTCCTGTGTCATTTGGAGGTTCCCACCAACATCATTTGCTCCCTATGTCACTGGGACACCAGGCCAATTGCCTGACCTCAGTGGGGCAGTGTCATCATCCATACGGTGTGGTCAACACTAAACATTCTGTTAATGTCAGGGCTCGCTTCAAGGATGGACCAAAGCTCCAAGGGCTTGTAATGAAGTGGTGGCTGGGAGTGTGGGTGGGGCCCGACGGGGGGGGGAGCTAACAGAGTGACCACACCTGGAGATCTTTAATTGGCCCCTGTGCCCTCCCTCATTTCCTGGTGCAGTGAGAACTACAGGACAAAGTGGGGACCTAACGTTGGATCTGTTTAACAGGTCAGTTAAGGGGGAGCATGGAAGGAGAGTGCCCTGCTTTTCCTACGTGGGTCTGGGGATATTTCACACTGTCTCTTTCCTCAGGGGCTTGGTGAACTGGTGCCCCCACTAATCTCACTTGCTAGCCTTTTCCCACCTGGGTATCTCTGGGAAAGGACCTAGGATAGGCACTAGGGAGGAGCTAAAAGGAGCCTTTATCCAAACAACAGGCTCCATCCTGCCTCTGCTGTACCTACAGCAGCCTCTGGGAGAAGAGAGCAGAGAGTCCTGGGGGCCTTGGCCATTCCTCCCTCCCTAGACCTGTACCCGGGCTGCGCTCCTGGGGCTTCTTGGCCTGCTCTTCTCAGCCACTGTTGCCAATGGAGAGCCAGAGACAGAGGGCTGGCCCAGCTCTGCACCTGTGGGGCACGTGGGAGGTGAGTGAGCCACCTGCCTGAGTGCAGCGCTCTGTGTGACCATGCCCTACCCACCCCTCCCTGGAGCATTCTTCTGCTTACAGAGGCTTAAAGAGGAAAAGCCCCATAAATCTGTAAAGAAGGGGAACAAGAAGCCTCTCATAGCCCACACCAGCTATTCACTGTTCCTTAGGAGTTGATATCTGAGGCAATGTCTCCTTGGAGCCAAAACTGTTCTCCTGCCTCACGGACTCCAGGCACTTTAGACAGGCCTGGGAGGACCAAGGCCGAGTTCTCTGCATCAGGATGAGAAGAGGGGTGCTGGGAGTGGAGCAGCTGCTGCAGGTAGACGGAGAGAGTGATATGTTTCTACAGGGAAAAAAAAAAAAGCGTCTCGGTGACAGACACAAGGTCTCTAAAAATAGTCACGCTGAGAGCCTAATGGCCCTTGGTGTGCCTGCTGATCAGGGCAGAAGGTGTCCTGGAGTTGGCTCAAGTGACGGAGAGGGAGGGAAGTGGTGCTGATTCCGGGGAGGAACTGGAGCCAAGCCAGGGAAGCAAAGCAGCAGTGCAGGGCTCCTGTGAGGGAGGGGGTCACCGGGAAGTGAAGGGTCTGGGAATAGGGCCTCTTTAGTGTAGATGAGAGGTGAATAGTCCAGAACAGCTCATTTTAGCTAAAGGGGGAGAGGCAGGATGGACCTCTGGAGGAAGGACGGCTGCCATGCTGGGCAGAGGCTGGGTGGGGAGCTGACCCTGAGCTCCCCTGAATGGGCGAGATCAGAAGGGCGTGGTGGAAAGGCCCCATGTTTCTTAGGGATGAGCTGAATGCGCTCCTGCTGCCTTTTCTGATGAAGTCTGGCCCCTAGTAACCTGCTAACTCTAGAAGGCTGTGCTGGACCCCATACTTTCCAGATGAGATTTACTTTCTCTAGGCTCAGAACAAGGCCTGGGTGCAAGGCCCAGGTGGAGCCCAGGGCCGGCAGTGGTAAGGCCAGCCAGCAAGAAAGCCCTATCTTCTCACAGTGAAACCAGGCACAGGAAAAGACAGTGACAGGCTACATCTTGGGGTGGGGTGGGGGAGCCCCAGCAGAAGGGAAAAGCGGGCCTGGCCTCCCACAGAGCAGCAAAGTCAGTGCCAGATGCGGTGCTGACCTCCACGAGGACTCAGGTGGAGGTCAACGCCGCAGGAAATATCAGCCCAGGAGAGAATCACAGTGCAGAACCCTACCGTCCTGGCCCAAGGGATGACACTGCTCTTCACAGCCAGCCTCCAGCCTCTGGAACCTCGGGGGCACTCACAAGGCCCTGCCACCAGCAGGCCATTTCTCTCGCAGCTCACACTTGAAGTTGAGGGAAGGCATGCGCACCATCGCTACACACCTGATGGAGACACACAGGTCTCAGGGAACCCACCCGACCCTGCCACTCGGAAGGGGGGTTGCAGCCAAGACACTGAGCTCCAGGTCACTGAATCATACCTGATAGAGACATGGCCTGGCTTGGTCCCCGGCTCTGCAGGCCTCACGTAGAGCTGCTACAACTCCCATCTTCCATGCTTCCACTGCCAAAGGACACTGAGAAGTCAGCCTGGATGTAGACCTGATGGCCCAGTGTCTCAGCCCTGGCAGAGGAAAAGGCCATTACCTAATGGCCAAGGTCATCAGAGAATCTGGACTTTTCATTCATCTTTCAGCCTACCACAAAGAGGAGCAGGACCCCTGTCTCTGGGCTTCCAGCTGGCCACCAGAAAAACCCAACTCAGACCAGGTGAGCCAAAGCTGGGGTGCCTCCCACATGTTCCCAGCTGCCATCCCTGCACAGTCCCTGAGAGTCCTACCTCTCCCCATCATGCATTTGGAATATGCCAACAGCATCTCTCCACCTGCCTGCTTTCTTGGGTTCTTGGAAGAAATTCTAGAAGAAACAAGGAATGATCTGTAGAAAAGAGCCTAAGAATGCCAGACCTCATGGCTTTTAGAGGACTTAGTTTTATACCTTGGGAATGGGAAGGTCCAGGGAAACCCTTTGGGCCAGGATGTAGAGATGGAAATGGTGGGGGAAAAGAATTAAGAGCATTTGAACCATCTAGCTTCACAGACCAGAAGTCCCAAGAGGAGCTCTGGGGGGGCACCAGCCGAAGGGGGGATACCAGCTGAAAGGCTCCTCACCTATGTTCTGACGGCCAGGAGGGCCAGTAGGCTGCCCTTGTTCTGGCAGGCACGGATCTAGTGCTGGAGACAGTAGGAAAGAAAGAAATAAACCAAAGGTCCCGTAACATCTCACAGGTTACACAGAATGCACTCTGTCTCATTCCTCTAGAAAGGTGGGCAGGGAGCGCACTGGAGCAGGCCCTGCAGCCACGTGACACGCGGCTTCCTCACCTGCTGGCTCCAAGTCAGGGATGGGGCTCTACTCAGGGCATGACCAGGCCTAGGACAATGGCCAGCTAGCTCCTCGGTGGGAATCCCAGGGTAGAACAATATTTGTGGTGACTGTCTGCCTTTATGAAAAATCTAGCAGCCTATAGAGGAAAACTACTACCAACTCTTCCTTCTCAACTTCCGGTTTCCTGAAAAGCATCCATGGCAAGTCAGGCCTCAGAACCCCAGCGACGCCCCTCGAGAAGCGCCTGAAGACCTGCATGCCCACCCAGGAAGGGCTGAGATAGCCAAGGGCAAGAGAAGCGAGCAAATGGGAAGCCTTGCTTTGTCCTAAAGAAATGATTGGAGGCTTTAAGGAAACTTATTTAGCAGCCTAAAGGGTGGAAATTGTTGACATTTTCCTTGATAACACTTACATAGGTGTCATGCATCTTTTGACAGTTGTGAAAGATGTCCCAGCACCAATTTCTCCAATGCCAGGACTGGCCGGAGTCCCCCACCTGACAGCTCTGTCCCCTGCTCTGTGCTGTGAAGGCCTCTGGCTGGCACATTTTGGGGGAGCTCTCTTGTTTAGCACCAGGACTCCAGCTGCTGGCCAGGGGCCCACCATACTTGATGGAGGGCACCAAGCTCTCTGGAAGGGTCTTGTGACCTGGTCAGACCCAGAAAAGAATTGAAAAGGGGAGGCACAGACTGTCCTGCAGGACCGAGGCTAGGAAGGGCATCTCCTCACCCATCTCCTGGAGCAGGAGGAGGAGTTTACAACATGCTCCTAACTGCCCAAGCCCACTGTAAAGGAGGGCAGTGAGAGCAGTGAGGACGCGAAGGGAGCAGTGAGACCAGGGGAAATGAGTTGTGACAAGGGCAAGGGTCTACTTAGCTCTGGGCATAGCAAGTGGCAAAGTCCAGGAGCAGGGGTCCCACTACAGGAACTTGGCCTATCTTGCTCAGGACACGAATTCTCTCTACAAGAAAACATCACTCAGCTTCTTTCCCCACCCCCACCCTTATGCCAGCAGCTGTTCCTAGAAGTCAGATGCTGCAGGCCACAATGTCAAATTATTATGTCCTTCCAGAGGTCTGGGGAGGAAAACATCACTCAGCTTCTACCCCCATCCCCCACCCCTATGGAGGGGAATCTCATGGTATTTAGCAAGCTAGAGTTTGTTTTTTAACCCAGTGATTCCACATTGCATATCTAAGAGTATATTCTAAAAATACAGCCTATTGAGCAGGAGAGATATCTCAGTAGAGTAAGTGCTTGCCTGGCAAGTGCAAGGTCCTGAGTTTGATTTCTGGTATCCCCAATGAATAAACAAATAAATAAATAAATACAACCCACAAATGCCAATTAACATATGCATAGGAGTTTTCATGGGCTATAGTAAGACTGCCCATGAAAGCAGCCTGGGTGAATGAGCTATGCTCCGTACACCTGACACAGACGTAGACAGCCAGTTAAAGCATGTAAGTCATCTCAGGGAAAGACTGATTGCCAGGGCACCCAGGGACAGAACTAGTCCAAGTACCTCTGATGTATGTGAGAAGGAAAACAGGACTAATATGTTTGCTTCTTTTTTGCAAACAAAGAAAAAACTTCTTAAAACAAAAATACAACCCCAACCACTGGGAATATAGAGCCCCAGCTGCCAGAAAATAGTTATCTCTGAGGGTTAGGGTACAAATTGGTGAGAGATAAACTTTTTTGAATATATCTTTTTAGTATCTTTTTAGCTTTTGAATCCCATAGATATTTACATATTTTATTATCTTAAAATTTTTTTAAGTTTGTTTACTTATTTATTTGCTACACAGCTTGAACTCACAGTGATCCTCCTGTCTCAGTTTCCCTAGTGCTGGGATTACCAGGGCTAGCACAGCGTGTGGTACTGGGGATCCAACTCAAGTCCTTGTGCTTGCCAGGCAGGCACTTAGACTGCTGAGCTATCTCCCCAGCCCCTACATATTTTAAAAGCAGAATTAAACCAAAAAGAGAAAAAGCAAACACTTCAGTTGAAAACAACATGAACCAAAAGCCTAGCTATCCCTCAGACTAACAAGAGGAACAGAGAAAGAAATGCCTGATTTCAAATTACTTCATATCCTCATAAGACAAAAAATAAAGGCAATTAACCTTGAGCCTGTAGATTTATTGTTAAAAGCACCCTGGCATGTGGACTTCTGCATGCATATGAATTTCTACCCTCCACTGAAAGAAGTGCCAGCCTAGGGCATTTTGTTGTACCAGAAAACAAGAAGGCATTCAAAGATGGTAGAGGTCCTGTCCAAGGGACCTGAGGTGATAAAGGGGGTCTCCCACCAGCCAAGTCTGAGAGGAATGACTACAGAAACTTTCATATGGAATGAATAAAAATTGACAAATCTAGGCACGAAGAAAGGACAAGGGAACGATAAGAAAGCTATAGGGACGATTGTAGCAGGCCACCTAAACTTGGCTTTAGGATGCCATAGCATGTCAGCTGTAAGTACTCTTCAGGATAGGAAGACTAAGGAAATACTTGCTGGGAGAGGCCAGATGTATCAGTGTGTCGCCTTAGTCACTTTCCTATTGCTCAGCCACCATGCCCAATACCCTCACCTTGAAGAAGCAGAGGCTCATTTTGCTTCACATTGCAGTCCAGAGTGGGCTGCCTCCAAGGCAGTCCAGCATGCCAGAGAGCAAGGACAGAAAGGAAGCTCAGAGGGAGGGAAATGAGCCCTCACAGGCCACGCCCCACTGACCATATCTTACCTCCTAGGGCAAGTCAGCTATAAGTCCTCATGATCCAGTCACCTTCCAAAAGCCCACCTGAGGCTCTTTGGGGATATCTGGATATAAACCAGAAAATACATGTTAATATTACATAATACTGGAGTTTATCTGAAGAATTGGTATGTGTGTAACACCTTAATTCTTCAATAGTGCATGTTGTTATCTTCAGTGTAATTGTTCAGATTACCAGATATAGGTATGCAACATTAACTAAACCATTAGGCATTGATTTTTCAATAAATCAGTAGAAATTAGTAGTAGCTTGTGCATATAAACATTTTTCCCCCTTCCTTCCTTCTTTTCTCCTTTTCCTTATCTCAGCTCTTCTTTCCTTTTGAGCAGTTTCTTTCCCTTTCACTGTATCTATTATATCTTTTGGATTTTATTTACTCTTTCAATTTCTTATTGGAGACAATACAATGTTTATACATGTGAGTCTGATTGATTTCACTTACAAGTATGGTCTCTAGAGTTGCCCATTTACCGATAAAAGCCTTGAGTTTACCTTTCTTTATAGCTAAGTCATACGCCATTGTATAAAAATACCACATATTTTTTATCCATTCCTCAGTTGATGGGCATTTGGGTTGTCTCTAAGATTTAACTATGACAAATTGCACTGCTATAAATATAGGTACACATGTATTGCTGTGCTATGACAGCATCTTAATTTCAGTCCTGTTCCCCATTCCCCATACTCTCCCCTCTTCAACTTAATCCCTTTCTGCATCTGTCTCTATCTCTGTCCCCCCTGTTCCCCTCCTCTCTCTGTCTCGGCTTCTCATACAAGAAAAAACGTGATATTTAATTAAGTCTGCCTAACTTCACTTATTAGCATGATTGTTTCTAGCTTCATCCATTTTCCTGCAAATGACATGATTTTATTCTTCTTGATTTTTTTCCATACTAGGAATCAAACTTAAGACCTTGTGCTTATGCTGCTGAGCTAATATCCCCAGCCCCATTTCATTCATCTTTAGACTGAGTAATATCCTACTGTATACCTTTTATTTATTCATTTATCTGTTGATGGGAATCTAGGCTCTTTCCATAGCTCATCTATTGTGAAATGCACTACAATAGACACGGCTGTGCATTATCACTAGGGTATGAAGTCCTTAATTCTTCTGGACTATGTCCATGGATGGTATAGTGGGGTCAGATAGTACTTCTCATTTAGCTTGATGAGGAGTCTGCACACTGATTTCCAGTAGTCGCTGTGCTAGTTTACATTCTCACCAACATTGTAACAGGGTTTCTCTTTCCCTCACATCTCCACCCAGATTCTTGTTTTCTGTATTCCTGGAGATAGCTATTTTGGCTGGGGTGACATGGAATCTTAATGTAGTTTTAATCTGTGTTTCCTGGTGACTAAAGATGATGAACTTTTTCATATACTTTTTTGGCCATTTGAATTTCTTCTGATAAGTATTTGTTCAGTACATTTGTCTACTTTTTTATTATACTCATTGTTTTTCGTGGGTTAAAATTTTATTTTCTTTATTTTTAAATTAATTTTATTGAGAAAGAAATAGCAATGAGACAGTTTCAAAACAGGACACTAGGACAGTTACAATAATTAATACATTGCATATTGTTGTCTTCATAGTAGTTATTCATAGTACAAGAAACAGACATGACATCTTCACTGAACACTATTAGTGCAAATCTTTCTTCTCATTGAACTAAGAGAAAGTAGCTGTATATTTAACCTAACTAATGAAAATTTTAAATTCCTTATAGATTCCATTTATCAACCCTTTATGCAAAGATTTTTTTCCTCCTATTCAATGGATTGTCTCTTCACTGTGTTAATTGTTTCATTTGCCCTCCATGTGCTCCCATTCGTTGATTTGTGATATTATTTCCTGTGTTTTTGGGGTTTTGCTCAGAAGCCTTCACTTGTGTCTACACAGGAATGGTTTTTGATCCATTTTGATTTTATCTTAGCACAGAATCTTTTAACGTTTCATGTAGATCTCAAATATTGTCAGGAGCATTAGCTTTTCTTTGACTTATTTCTGCCTACTTTATAAAAAGTCAGATGACTATGGGTGCTTAGACTTGCTTCTAATGCCTTCTATTCCATTGGACTGCAGTTTTGCTATTGCACTAGTACCATGCTGGTTTTATTACTATGGCATTATAACACAGCTTGAAGTCTAGTAATGACAACTCCAGAGTAGCTCTTTTTTTTCAGGGTTGATTTGGGTCATTTCTGGTTCTAAATGAAATTCAAGATTGTTTTTTCTAGTTCTGTGAAGAATGTCATTGGTATTTTAATAGGGATTTCATTAAACTTGTAGATGGTTTTTGATGATATGTCCATTTTAACTGAATTATGCAGATCCAATAAGAATGGATCTAATGTCCTCTCCAATTCTTCCTTCAGACTTTGGTAGTTTTGATTATAGAGGTCCTTCACTTTGTTGGTTAGGTCAATCCCTGTACATTCAATTTTTTGAAGCTATTGTGAAGGATTTTAAACAATTGAGCTAACCAGCAAGCCCCCTGAAGCTACTGTGAATGGAATTATTTTCTTTTTCAGTGGGTTCATTATTGGTGTTTCAGAAACATGATTAATTTTTGTGTGTTATTTTGTATCCTGCCACTTTGATGAATTTGTTTATCAAATCTAAGTCTTCTGGTGGAGTTTTTTGAGTCTTCTCTATAAACAGTCAACACCTACAAATAGGGACAATTGGACTTTTCCTTTTCTGCTCATATTTCCCCACCCCTTTTTTGTTCTTGACTGATTCCTCTGCCTAAACAGGAGTGATGAGAATGGACACCCTTGTCTTATTCCTGACTCTAGAGAGAGAGTTCATTACTTTTCCCATTTAATAGGATTCTGGCTGTGTCACATACGGCTTTTACAACTTTGAGGTGAGGTCTTCTGTGCTTTTTTTTTTATCAAGGGTCTCTTTTTACCATGAAGAGGCATTGAATGTTGGTCAAGTCTTCTCAGCATCTATGGAGATGATTGTGTGATTCTGTTTATATGGTGTATTACGTTTATTGATTTACAGTGGTGGAGTCATCCTTACATCTAGGGACAAAATCAACTCAGTTGTTGTTGTGTGTTATCTTCTTAGAGTGATAGTGAATTCTGTTTGCGAGGATCCTTTTAAGGACTTTTGCATCTCTATTTATCAAGGATATGTGGGGGCCAGGGAGATGGTTCAGTAGAATAAGTGCTTGCCTGGCAAGCACAAGGGCCTAAGTTTAATCCCTGGTCCTGCCAAAATAAAAATAAAAAAGATATATGTGTGTGTTCCTTTTTTGTTGAGTCTTATCTGTTTTTGGTATCAGGCTAATCCTGGCTTTATAGAATGAATTTTGGAAAATACCTTCCTATTTTATTGCATATAAAAGATTGAAGATCATTAGTATTCTTCTCCAAGGAGCTGATAGAACTAAGTAGTCTTGGGCTTTTCCTTGTTGAGGGCTTTTATTACTGTTTCTGTTTAGATTGTATATATCTCAGCATAATTTAATCATGTGTCTAGAAATTTGTGCATTTCTTTTAGACTCTCCAATTTTCTGGAATATACATATTGAAAATAATTCTTGATTATCCTTGCATTTTAGTTGTATTTTTTAATTTTGCCTTTTTCATTTCTGATTTTATTAATTAGGGTTTTTCTCTGTCTCTGTCTCTCTACATGTCACTGCCTTTCTATTTCTCAATCTCTGTCTCTGTTTTTCTCTGTCTCTGTCTTTCTCTCTTTCTCTTTCTCACTTGAATTCTTTAATTGAACTCTGTATTGTCCTTTTAATTTTAATTTCATTAATTTCCACTCTAATCTTTATTGTTTCTTTCCTTCTGCTGGTTTTGGGCTTGATTTATTTTTTGTTTGTTTGTTTTTATATCAAATTGAGATAGATCACTATTCTAGTTGGACTTACACTGTTTTTCTAATGTAGGCACTCATATGCATAAATTTCTCTGTTAGAAGTATTTTCATTGTGTCCCATAAGTTCTAATATATAACATTTCCATTATCACTTGATTCCGGAAAGTGTTATACTTCTCTTTGATTACTTCAGTGTCTCATTAATCAATTAAGAGTGTATTATTCAATCTCTAGGTGTTTGTGTAGTTTCTGTAGTTTTGCTAAGCTTCATTCCATCATGATTTGAAAACATGTATGAGATAACTTCAGATTTTTGTATTTATTTAAATTTGATTTATGACCTATATCATTCATCCAGCCCCCTCTGATGGGCAGTCTTACTATGGCACTGGCCACCATTTATTTCTGTGGCTCTTGCTCTACTATTTCCATGGGTGCCTTGCTCTTTCAGGCCCTGAGTTCCTCCTAAACAGGGCTCCACATCTCACCAGTACCCAGAATATGACATGACACACAGTGGGTTCTCAATAATAACTGCAACAAATAACTGGACTCCTAGACAGCACAGAAGCCACATCTCAGTGGAGAAAATGATCTGTTGTTCTTTATTGACAATGTTGGGTATTATTTGAAGCACAGACATCTTACTCTCCCCACTGCAAGAGCTAGTGGAAGAAGGGAAGGCTCAAAAAGGAACTGATTTTTGAGAAGTGAACTGTCTGAAGAGACAAAATGGGTGAGGGCTTGGCGAGATGCCCTTGTCAGCTCTCACCCTATTCTGATGTGCATGGGGGCAGAAGGCAGCACTATGCTTCAAAAGGATCAGGGCTGAAAGCAATGTGGAGATTCTCGAAGACAGTAAAACCATAAGTATCATATGATGCAGCTACCCCACTCCTGGATCCATCTCCGAAGGAAATGAAGTCAGCCAGCCAAAGAGACCTGAACATTCATGCTTACTATGGCACTATTCACAATAGCCAAGTTACAGAATTAATTAGCTTAGGTGCTTGTCAACAGGTAAATGGATGAAGAAAATCATCTTTCCATCTATCTATTGCACATATATAATATGCGTGATAGATAGATAGATAGATGGATAGAAAGTGGATGAAACTAGTGGACATCATGTTAGGTTTAATGAGCCAGACACAGAAAGACAAGTAATATGTGAGGTTTTTTTCATATACGGGAAAATAAAGAAAGGAAGGAAGACAGACAGACAGACAGAGTAGGGACTAAGAGGGGGCCTTAGAGGAGGGGGACAGCGTGGCGAGGCAGAGAAGCCAGAAGAAGGGTGGATGTCATAACTGACGCATGATACATAGGTGTATGGTTCTGTTACATTTAATCCCATTAATTCCATAATTAGTATGTATAATATGTAATAAGTATAATGTGTGTTTTTAAAAAGAGTGTGTTTTCTCCTTCATGAAACTATAAACTCTCTGGGTTGTATCTTCTCAGAATATCCTGCCATCAGTGTGATTATGAGGGAAGCGCTTATTCCACTGAGCCATCTCTGAGCCATCTCCCTGGCCCTAAATCTGTATGATTATCACTGCCATTTTCAACTACTTAGGTAGCTAATCACTGAATTTCTTCCACTGTTGTAAAACTTGTGTTTTTCTCTTTAGCAGAAAGACTGAATTTATCCAGTCCTGACTTTAAATCAGTTTTTTGTTTTATTATGTTTGGGTTTTTTGTTTTTATTTGGTAGGAAATGGTCTCTAATGTTCTGGGTTTCTCAGCCTTTTGCCAAAAATCAAAATATCAGCTAGGATCTCTCCCTTCTTAGTCTTTCTCATGGTTTCAGTAAAGCACATTACCATGCCCCCTTTTCTAGCAAGGAGAAACATTACCTTGGCAAGTCTAATTATCTTTTACTTGATATGTGGAAAGTTGTCTTATAAGAAACCAGCTAGTGAAGAAGCAGGTAACTAGAGATAGACCTTTACAAGTGACATGGCCACCTAAAATAGCCACCTGCAGGGACAGACACCTGTTAAGTGACCTTTGAATCTTTAATCTCTGTCACACAGAGCACTTAGTAAACATCAGATATCTGCTCCATGAGTGAAAGAGGAGTATGAAAAAGATGCAGAAGAGACCATCTTCTTATAAATCTGGACCTAGAGTGAGGAATCCACCCCACTAGACAGGAAATACCTGTTTTCAATTAACAAATTATCTCTCCTGAGTTTCCAAAGAGGCCCTCCTTGTCTCTGACTTAGTTGAAGCCCACTCATACTTACTGACTAACAGGGAACCATAAACCCTGCCATGTAAAACAGTACATGACAGCACTACTATTACATCTTATGGCCTCTTGTGGTTCATAATAGATTTAGTGAAACGTGATACAAATGAAGCAAGGGTTCGCTTCCCTCAAGAAGTTTATACGCTCACCAGAAGACAAGACATCCACCCCATGATGAATTCTCCAGTATGGTTAGAAAACCAGTTAAGATCATGCATCAGGAAATAGTGAACTGGAAGTCATAAAGCACTGAAAATGGGCAGTGTAAAAAGCAAGTGCATTGTTAGGTTCAACTATCAGGGCAGGTTTTCTGAAGAAGGGTCAAGGCAGGATTCCTAAAGGGGCTGTTTTGAACTTTCTTAGTTAAGGAGGAAACACAAAGATCCAGTGGTCTAGTAGCATCCTGAGTCCCCAGATCTTGAGTCTGTCAGAGACCTCTACATGGAAGATGCAGGTACAAATGACCAACTACCCTGTCCACATCCTCAGTGTGGACAGCTGTGTGCCAGGGCAGGAACGACACAGAAGACAACTGAGTGTATATTTTCCAGCTCCAGTGATCAGGATGCTTTGGCTTCTTCTGCATAAAGCTGCTCTCCAACAATCTGCATGCCCTTTCAGAGTGCAGAATCATATGATGAAGCCCAGGTAGATTAGAATGAAGTGCTGTGCAGGCTGGTGGTGCCACTTCAGAGGGTCTTCAGTGAGGCCAACACCAGTTTGTTGAATACTGAAGAGTGGTAGAAATAGGCAATCCAACAAGCTAAGGGTCCCCAAGGAGTGAGGTGGCTGTCTCTGTGCTGATAGAAACTGATTATTAGGACACAGAGGTAAGGAAAAACTGAACACAATACTTTTCATGTAAATAGAAAAAGAAAAGTGATACATATATTTGCTTGTTTTTACAGTTTCCATCAAACCAAAAATCTTCTCTCTCTCTCTCTCTCTCTCTCTCTCTCTCTCTCTCTCTCTCTCTCACACACACACACACACACACACACACACAGAGGAACCACTGGCAAAATACCACAATAGCTAATGGAAATTAGCCCATCTGGGTATAGGGTGCAAACTGATGAGGGATAGGAGTGAATACATCTTTTTATATGGTTTTAACTTTTGAATCACATTGGTGTTTACATATTTAAAACAGGATGAAGTAAAAAAGGAAAAGGATAAGCTGTAAATTAAAATAACAATAAAAAACTTAGTGACCTATCAGTCTACTAACATAAACATACAAAGAAAGCATTATTTCATGCCTTTATATCCCCACAAGGCAAAAAGTAAAAGCAAAGAAATGGAACTTCAAAAATCAGGTTAATTCTTAAAAATATTACATTATAATTTTGAAAGCATTTCGAGTGCATTGAAGGATAGAGCAAGGAAGTAGTTATGTTAATCTAATAAGGAACTAAAGTTTAACTGGGCATTGCAGTGCATACCTGTAATCCCAACACTCTGGCAGATTGAGACAGGGGGATCACAGGTTCAGCTCAGCCTGAGACTTGAGAGGACTCTGTCTCAAAATAGAAAAGGGGCTAAAAATGTATCCCAAGAAAAAGTTCACTCAGCAACAAAATGACATAAACATTTTTCCTTGTCAGTAAGTATATGTTTATTTATTCTGCCCTGGTCTAGTTTCACTGAGAAAATAATGTACAATGTACAGTAAAAAATTATTCTTCTATTTTGATTTATAACTCTCAGTACAGGCTCATACTTTTGAAGACACATTCCCCAGGTCTTTCACTGAAATGCCAACGAACAGTGACAATCCAGCCAGGAAGATGGCAGAGCAGCAAGCAGTGCAGAAACAGCCTATTGAAGATTTGGTGTCCAGACACTGAAATACAGCAATATGAGGAAGAGAAGAAGGAGGGAGATGAGTTCCCAGGACCCAGGAAGGATCTGAAGCTAGAACTGAAGCCCAAAGGAAGAACAAAGAAAGACTTCAACGAGGTGGCATGTGGCACTCTCTCCCTGACCCTGGGTTCACTGCATGACAGGGTTGGCTCAAACCTGCAAATGCGCAGACTACTGGCAACCCAGAGGCCTCTTCAGAGAAATGTACCAGTAGCATGGAGCAGTGGATGCGGTATGCTGCAGTGATTGGTTAATTATTTGGGTTCAGATGTCTCACAAGGGATTGGCAGGGAGCCACCTTGCAGATAGGGCAGTGGAGCTCGGAACTCAGAGCAGCTGCCGGCCCCATACGGTGGCTCCCACAGCTGGAGCCGTGGGTCTGAGTTCAAGCTGGCAGGGGACTCACGAACTGCTACAGGTCTGAAAGCTTCACAGCCAGAAACCAGTCTGAACTTCTGTTGAGCTAACGGTGCAGGCCCACCAGGCTTATCCACCACCCCACTGTAAAGCTACAGCTGGCTCTCTGGGACTAATCAGTTCAGATCTGGACTCTGTTTGCCCACGTTGTCTACCAGTGACAGCAGAGGCACCTAGAAGGGACATTTTTTCCCCCTTATTTTCTTAATCTTTTTCTCTTTCTTTAATTTTATGTTTTGTTTTTTCTTCATTGATTGTTCCTTTTGTATGAGTGTGAACATGATTTCTAGTTTCTTAGTTGTTGCTGTTGTTCTCTTACATTTTTGTTTTTTATTTCTTCCTTCTCTCTTTCCCTTCTGTCTCCTTCACCATGATCTTCCTCTATCCTCCAGCCTTGATTCTAATCTCGCCCTCTTTTTCTGTTGTCTATTTTTCTCCTAAACTGTATTAAATTTTCTCCCTTGTGGAGTACCATCTGGGTGACTCTCCTTGAAAGAGGAGACTCCATCTCCCCAGCCACCATGATGGAGTCCGGGTGTGGTGGCTGGGGAGATGGCTTAGTAGAATAAGCATTTCCCTGACAAGTGCAAGGGCCTGAGTTCAATCCCTGGTTCTGCAAAAAAGAAAGAAAGAAAGATGAGCAATTGTCTGCATTTTGGCCAAGCCTGACCCTATTTCCATGTATTGATATGTGCAGAGCTGTCTAGGACCTTTCCTTATCCCTCCAGTTAGCTTTAAGCAATGCATATCAGTCTGGCCAAGGTGCTGGTGTTAGTCTTTGAAGATGGCAGGCATGTTTCCCCCAGAACCTTCCACATGCTTCTCCCTAGTGTGAGCCAGGTCAAGACAGGCTAAAAAGCCAATGCTCCACACTGTCAGCTATAGATAGAGTCTATGACTTCATGGGGCTTAAAAGATTACACATCAGAGCTGAAACCCCCCATTTCCATGTATTGATACTATATCAATTATTACTTTTCCTGCATACCCTTCTCCATGCATATTGCAGAGGTGAATTCAGGTCCCTAGCCCAGCCTCACAGCACTCCTCTACTTCCCATCATTTCCACAGTCACTCATCTTCAAGCCACTCCTTTCTTCATGAACGAATACAACCTGTGTTCAGCCCTGGGTTGAGGTCTTTGTTCCAGATGGCTATCATCATGGCTGGACTTAGGACCCCTGGGCTCCCCATAACTACAAATATTCCCTAGTGTCTTTATTCTTGCCATGGTCTCACTAAAAGTGGAAGACTGGAATTAACTCGCTAGAATTTCAATAACTTTCCATGGGATTAAAAATATAAACTTCCCAAGCTGAGATGAGAACCAGGAAGGGTTCTCTTTACTCGCCTAACACTAATGTTAGAGGCTGTCATGTTGAGATGGCTTATTCACTGTATACAATTCTCTTGTTCAGTTTAGATTTTGTTATACAACCGCAAACCTGGTTCATAATAGTTAAAAGTGGGAAATTAATAGTAACCTCAGTTTGTCATGTTCGAGGCTGTGTTTGATGCTACTTCAACTGTACCACTTCAGCCAAAGTGACATAATTGTTCTAAGTCTTGGATTGCCTCCAGATCATAAAAAAGTACTATAGGTCAGTGCCACAGAACCAGGGCCTTAGCCAATTAGGGAGCAACTTCTTATTTTCAATAAACTGAAGAGATAAGATCTTACGACAGACTCAAAATCCAAAAGCCAGGGCCAGCAATATAGTTCAGTGGACTAAGCACTTGCTTAGGTAAGTGTAGGGGCCAGGGCTTGAATCCTTCCACCACATGCCATGCTGGCCCCACCCCCAGGCACCCTGAGCCAGTGATGGAGTCCAGGTGTGGTGGCGCAGTCCCACAATCCCAGCCCTATGGAGGTACAAACCAGAAGGATGACTATGAGTTCAAGCTGCATAGTGAGACTCTGCACACACAAAACAAAACCTTTAAAAGACCCAAAAACAGCTACATTGGGGAGACACTTCCGAGAACTAGTCGTTTCCTAAGGGTTCTAAGTACTGACAATACAGGCCCTCACCATAGGCAATTTACAAGCATCAGAATTAAACTATAAAATACAAAATATAAAATAAGAGATACTTAAATAAAATGCAAAGATTTCTAGCTCACAAAAGGCAAACCCAGGGGGTGTATGGAAAGCCATCTACCTGGCTTCTCTGAAGTGGTAACAAAAGAAATAACAGAGAAGATGTACAGGGCTCTAGAAAAAGTCAAATCAGAAAAAAAATTTCTCAGATAACTACAGAGACATAACCACAATGAAAGACATGGTTGGTGACTTTACAGCAGACACAGATTAAAAAAGGATAAGCTTAGGAAAGTGATAGAAACCATGAATGTCCACAACAGGAAATAAAGAAAAGCCATGAAAAAGATTTAGACGTATATCCAGATGACTAAAAATTCCACTGAAAGTATTCATAGCTGAATGAGCCAATATGAGGTAAGAATTTCAGATATAAATGAAAGGACTGCAAGTAGCTATCATGAAAAGAAAGATTTCTTAAAAATACCAATAAAGCTTAAGAAATCAATCCAGCAACTATCACATGATACAAAAAGAATAACATAAATTTGATCAGTCAATGACAAGCTGTTCAAAGAATTAATGACAGAAGAGGCCCACCGCGCTAGAGAGATCTTTCCCAGCATTCTCCAGTCCAGCCCCACCGCTCCAGGCCCAGTAGTGCTTGCCCTGTGAGTGAGAACATACACCACCCTTTAGGGAGCCCAGCAGACCTGCCAAAGTCCAGGCCCAGTGAGTGTGTGAGAGAGCTTCTGTGCTCTCCTGCCCCACCCCATACCTCTCCACACCCAGCCCAGGCCTGGCACACAGGCCTGGGGAGAAACTCTGCAGCTGAAGTCCCTGCACTGAGACTAAGGTCAAGACCACACAGCTAATCCAGAAGCAGAACATCTGCAGAGAACACTAGCTCAGCTAAAATGAATGAATTAACAGTCAGAAGCAAGGAAACAACAACAGAAAGGTATAGAGGAATTCAGATCAGAATTAACACCTGAAAGAGAAAAAAAGAAAAATTTGAATACATAGCATCAGAAGTAATAAATAAAACACAGAAATGTGTGGGGGAAATCCAATACCCACCCAGAACAGGCGCAGAGAACACTATTCCAGCTGAAACATATGCATTAACAGCATTGCAGGCAAAGAAACAACAGCAAAAAGGTAAAGAGGAATTCAGAGTGGAAATAATTTCTGAAATAAAAAAAGAAACCTTTGAAATCATAGCATCTGAAGTAGAGAATCAATTCCAGAAATATATGGAAGAAACCCAATTTGGAAAAAACTCTGCAGTAAAAGAATTAATAGCTACCTCTAAAGAAGACATTGATTAAAAAAAATAGGGGAGATTAGAAATACAACGGATTCCTTGAATGAGCAATACAGGAAAGAAATAGATTGAATGAAGCAGAGTCAAAGAGATATAGAAGAACTTAAAATCTCTATCACGAGTCTACAAAACTGTTTGAGTGAAAGCAAACACAGAGTTTCAGATCTTGAAGACACTGGTGCAGCTAGTGAAAAGGTGAGAAAAGATCTCTTAAAAACAACTAGTATGCAGGAAAAAATAATCCATCACATGCAAGATGATGCCAAGATGAACAATGTGACTCTAATAGACGTCAGTGAGAAAGGAGTCAATACAAATGATATAAAAAGAATATGGGCACAAGTAATAGCAGAAAACTTCCCAAATATGAGGAAACAATCTAACATTCAGGTAACTGAAGTGTACAGAACACCAAATAATCTCAACCCAACTAAAAACACACTGAGACATATCAACATCCCAGAAATCCAACACAAGAATACTATACTGAAAGCTGCTAGAGAAAAGAAGCAGATCACATTCAATGGAAAATGCATCAGAAATACAGCCTACCTATTGTCACAAACCACAAAGGCAAGGAGAGCATGGAGCAGAGTTCTTCAAGTCCTCTATGAAAACAAATTCCAACCCGGACTACTATACCCTGCAAAACTCTCTTTCAAGTTTGATGGAGAAGTGAAATACTTCCATGACAAAGAACAACTAAAGAATTTCATGACAACAAAGCCATCCCTACACAGGCTATTGAAAGATGTTCTGGAGAGGGACCACAATGACCAGAACTCCATGAATGAGAACAGAGGGAACCCACTAAATAGGGCACACAATTAAACACAGGACAAAAAGGAGTAAACAACAGCAGGTAAATAACATGACAATCATAAGTCAACACATTTCAATTATAACCATCAATGTAAATGGACTCAATTCACCAATTAAGAAAAATAGACTGGCATAGTGGATTAAGAAACAAAACCCAACAATATGCTGTATACAGGAAACACATTTAACTCAAAAGGACATTCATAGTCTTAAAGTCAAGGGATGGAAAACAATACTGCATGCCCCAGCACTGCAGAAAAAAACTGGGGTAGCAATCTTGTTCTCAGACAGTCTCAACTTCAAACCAAGAATGATCAAATGAAATAAAGAAGAATACTATATACTGGTCAGGGGAGGAATTCAACATGAAGAGGTAGCACTCATAAATATGTATGCACCAAACACAGGAGCACCCAACTATGTAAAACAAATCTTAATGGACATGAAAAAGCTAATATCCAATACCACAATCTTAACAGGAGACCTAAATACCCCCTTATCCCACAAAGACAGGTCAACTAGACAAAAAATTAGGAAAGAAGTAGTAGAACTGAACCAGCACTTGGAACAAATGGACTTGGTGGACATACGCAGAGTGCTCCACCCAACCACAGCTGAATACACACTTTTTTTTCAGCTGCACATGGGTCATTCTCTAAAATAAACCATATACTGGTCCATAGGTCATGCTTAAGTATATGCAAGAAAACAGAAATTATCCCATGCGTATTATCTGACCACAGTGCAATAAAACTGGAAATAAATGACAAAAGAAACCAGAAAAAAACCTAAATATATGGAAGTTAAATAACACAGTACTGAGCAATCAACAGGGTACAGATGAAATTGAACAAAAAATTCAACAATATCTACAATTCAATGAAAATTGAACCACAACTTACTGGAATTTATGGGATGCGATGGAGCAGTTCTCTGAGCGAAATTCATAATTATGAACTCACACATTAGGAAAACAGAACAGGAACAAATAAACACACTAATGTTGCACCTCCAACATCTAGAAAGGGAAGAGCAAAACAAACCCAGAGCCCAAAGAAGAGAAGAAATCATAAAGGTTGGAATAGAAATTAATTCAATTGAGAGGAAGAAAACAGTTCAAAGAATCAATGAATCAGAAAGCTGGTTCTTTGAAAGACTAAATAAAACTGATAAACCACTAGCTCACCTCATTGAAAAGAGGAAAGAAAAAATTCAAATACAAGCAATAAGGAACGAAAAGGGTAAAATCACCACAGACCCAATGGAAATTCAGAAGATTGTCAATAGCTACTTTGAGAATCTTTATGCTCACAGAATAGAAGACACAGATGAAATGAACAGATTCCTAGAAAGGTACAAATAACCAAAAGTGAATCAAGAAGACAGAACAACTCTCAATAAATGAATAACAGCCAATGAAATATGAAAAGTAATAAAAAGCTTGTAGACAAAGAAAAGTCCAGGTCCTGATGGATTCACAGCTGAATTCTACAAGAAATTTACAGAAGATACAATCCCTACACTCCACAAACTCTTTAATGAAATTGAAAAGGAAACAGTTCTCCCAAAATCATTCCTGGAGACAAGTATTATACTGATACAAAAAACAGGGAAAGACACAACTAAAACAAAGAAATACAGGCCAATCTCCCTCATGAACACAGATGTAAAAATCCTCAATGAAATCCTAGCAAACAGAATACAGCAAATCATCAAGAAGATCATATACCGTGACCAGGTAGGATTCATCCCAGGGATGCAAGGATGGTTCAATATTCAAAAATCTATAAATGGCCGGGCATGGTGGCGCATGCCTGTAATCCCAGCACTCGGGAGGCGGAGGCAGGAGGATTGTTGTGAGTTCGAGACCAGCCTGAGCTACAAAGTGAGCTTAAGGCCAGCCTGAACTGCATAGTGAGACCCTGTCTCAAAAAGACAAAAAAAAAAAAAAAAAAAAAAAAAAAAAAAAAAAAAAAAAAAAAAAAAAAAAAA
>PVKA01028805.1:0-28997 GCA_004027165.1 Ctenomys sociabilis
TTTTTATGTGAAACTGGGGATTGAACTCAGGCCCTTGCATTTGCCAAAGAAGTGTTTATTCCACTGAACCATCTCTCCAGCACTCTTTTTTTGTCTTTTTCAGACGGGGTCTCACTCTGCAGTTCAGGCTGGCCTTAAGCTCACTTTGTAGCTCAGGCTGGTCTCCAACTCACAACAATCCTCCTGCCTTAGCCTCCTGAGTGCTGGGATTACAGGCCTGTGCCACCATGCCCGGCTCCTTTCCACTTTAGAAAGAAAAAGGAAGGTAAGAAAATCTGCTCAAAAGTTAACAATGTACATATTTCTTATAAAAGGAGATTTCTACTTCTAGTCAAATATCCCATTAGATACTGTGAAAAATCTTTATTACAATGAAGTAACTTAAACCAACATAAGATATAAAGTTTACTGCACTTTTGGCCATAGAAAAAGTTAAGAAAAATCTCCAAAAGGCTAACGAAGAGGGGAGGGGAGGGGAACAGAAGGGATGGGAGGGGAACAGAGGGGAGGAGAAGAGGGAAAAATGGAGACTTAAGTATACATGATTGTCCAGAGGGTAAATGCACCAAAACATGGTCTAGAACAGTTTTGTTCAACCTGCAACATACGTGGCCCTGAACAGCTAGGAATGTGACCCCACAAGATTGCACACTTTAAGTATTATACTACTTTTTTGTCACATAACCACTGGCAACCAAGGAACATTATGTTGGGAAGGGTACAGTGTAGGGCTATACTAACTCTTAGCTCATACCCCCTGCCCTACTCTGTTACATCAAAACCTGTATGTATTAGATGTTAACAGTACTTGTTTTCTTTTTTTTGGCCCAACAATTAAAACACTGCCATGGCTAATTCTAATATTTCAACCCTATGTGTGTGTGCCTATGAAGACCTGTTCAGTATTATAAGACCTAATATGTTTTCTTATTCAACTATTAAACTTGGGCTTATGTCATTTTAATATTATAAAAAATAAAGGAAATTTTGTTACTTTCATACATTAACTATATTATTTTTTTCATACATTAACTATATTATATATTTTATATATAGCCCAGGCAAGCCAACTGGTTGGACACACATGGACTAGAGGCAAAGTAAGAGCCCCTAGGTAAGGTGTCATTTACTCACCCTAACTGCTGGCAAAACAAGTTCAAAGTCTCTGAAGGAGTCATCATCAAATTAAGCTCCAAAGCTCCATTTCAACCAGAGATAAAGATGAATAAAATACAAACTTTATAATCTGCTGGACTGAAATTGTATTACATTTAAATTAATGGACAAAAAAGTAAAGAGTGCTCTAAAATAAAAAATGAGGGATTAGTCACATCTATAAAACATAATTAAAACTATCAAGTAGCAACTATAGAAATAATAGTGACAAGGGGTCGGGAAGATATCTCAGTAAAATAAGTGCTTCCCTGGCAAGCGCAAGGGCCTGAATTCAATCCCTGGTTCTGTTAAAAAAAAGAAAAAAAAAAAAAGAAAAGAAATAATAGTGACAAAAATGGAAAATCAGACCTCACCCAAAACAGATTTTTTTTTTCCCTCTCATGGTAATCCAGAGTCTCTACAGAGATATATTTTAATTTTTGAGATAGGTCTTGCCAACTCAATAAACAGCCTAGAGTGGGTTCAAATTGGAAACCTTCTGGCTTAAAAGCTCCAGGAGTGCTGGGAAGCAAAATGATCACAAAACCAAGGCCAGTCTAAGATATTTATTTAGTAAGATGCTGCCTCAAAAACAAACAAAACTGGCATGATGGTACATGCCTATAATAATCCCAGCCTTAATGTGGCTGGGGCAATGTTGCTCCAAGTTTGAGGCCAGCATGGGCTATACAGAAACTCTGCCTCAAAACAAACAAAAACAAAACATAGCTCCAAGAAACATGCACACAGTTCTTTTTCACCTATAAATTAGGCTTTCCCTTATGAATGGATCATCATCTTAATATGGGCTGGCCACCCCCACTTACCCACCAAATGAAGACCACAGATTTTTCACTGCACAAAACACATAAACTACTTTCAAATCTTGTAAGAAAAAATTCTGACAATTCAATAACACTCCTCAAAAATAGTCAAAAGATCTGAGTATATATTTCTATAAATAAGATACACAAATTTGTAAAAAGATGCTGAAATCACTTAGCCATTTGGGAATTGTAAAAACCAGAAGGAGCTACAATTCTTCTTTACGATGGAAAGAATGAAGAGAAAAGGGAGTAAGAAAGGAAAGGAGGAGAAGATCAAGAGAAACTAGATTCTTCATCTGTTGCTGGTAATATCAAGTAGAGTTGCAAGAACTGAAAATTATTTATTTTCTCAACAAGCTATCCAGAGAACTACCCTATTATGTATGAACTCCACATCTAAGCCCTCACTACCCATGGAATCCAACAGTATGGATTCAGCTACCTTGGATCACAAATGTTAGCAATTTTTTTTTTTTTTTTTTTTTTTGGTGGAATCGAGGATTGAACTCAGGCCCTTGCACTTGCCAGGGAAGCGCTTATTCCATTTAGCCATCTCCCCAGCCCCTAAATGTTAGGAAATTAAAAAAAAAACTGCAGCTGTACTGCACATGACTAGACATTTTCTTGTCATTATTCCTAAACAATACCATCAAACTACTTACATATCATTTATACTGCACTAGGAATTAAAAGTAACTGACTAATGTTTTAAAGTATACAGGACAGTGTGTGGATTATATAATAATATCCTATTTCATATAAGGGACTTGACAATCCAAGAATTTTTGCATACAAAGGGGTCTTGGGATCAATCCCTAAGGGTAGAGAGGGATGACTGTATATGTCCAAAGAACTGAAACCACAATCTCAAAACATACCATTCACGTCCCAATGGTTATTGCAGCATTATTTATTACAGCCAAAGGTAAACATAAAACCAAGATTCCAACAACAGATAACACATAACCTCCACTGGGTATTTAACCAATGGCCGTTGCACTGAACATTACAGCCATTTTTTCATTTTAAGACACAGTCTCACTAACTTGCTAAATTTTCCAGACTGGATTCATGCTTGCATTCTTTTTGCCTCAGTCTCCCAGAATGGTGAGATTATAGGCACGTACCACCTCACCTGGCCAGAAGAATGATTAAAAATAAAAAATGTTATCTGAACAGGAAAGAGAAAACAATTCAATAGTCCAAGCAAGTTTACTGCTAAACATGCAAGGGATCTTTCTGCGTGAGCAGAACAGAGGTGCCTCTTGCAGCTTATGATACTTTTTTAAAGTATTTTTTGGGCAAGCTTTTTAGAAACAGCATATTTTTTTATATTTAAATCTGTTTTGCTGATGTGTTCTCTGTGACCTACTGACATGTCCCCTGTGACACAAGGAAAATGAAACCTATGTTTCTTTAAAATGGCAAGTTGGCTCATTTGAATTGGTGGTATCCCTGTCGTACTCTTATCTGAGTGCAGGACATGGTGGCACATGCCTTTAATCCCAGTACTAAGGAATCTGAAGCAGCAATATCATGGTGAATTTGAGGCCAACCTGTGCTGCACAGTGAGTTCAAGACCAGCCGGAACTAATAGCAACACTTCATATCAGCAAAACAGAGGGGCCTGCCCATTAGCTCAGTTGTTTAAGTGCCTGCTTAAGCAAAGCAGTCAGGCTTAGATTCTGTGGTTTTGATCCCCAAAACCGTAGGCCTTGCAAGACCTGCCCTTAAGGCATCCAACAAAAAAAGAAAACCAGAGGGCTGGGGAAGATAGCTCGGGGGCATAAGTGCCTGCCTAGCAAGCACAAGATCCTGAGTTTGATCCCCACTACTGAAAAAAAAAAGGTAATAAATCGTGGTATACACTACAACATGAATCAACCTTAAAGACCAAATAAAATGACAAATATTGTATTGTACATCATATATGTACAAATACATGAATGAGGTAGGTACACTAGGCAAAAATAAAAGCACATTAGATATTATCAGTTCCTAGAGTAAGGAAAATGGGGACTTATTCCTTAATGATTATAGTTTTTGTTTGAGGGCAGTAACAGTCAAACAATACTGCACACACACACACACACACACACACACACACACACACACAGGATCTCATTATGTAGTGCAGGCTGGCTTTGAACTTGCTTATATAGCTCAGCTGGTCTGTAACTCATGGTGATCATCCTGCCTCAGCTGCAAATGTAATTGATACCACTGAGTATAAATGATTAAGATAATAAATTCTATATTTCATATGCTTTACATCAACTAAAAATTTATCATAATGGGGGGATGAATACTTGTAATCCCAGTACTTGTGAGGCTGAGGCAAGAGGATTGCTGCAAATTTGAGTCTATAAGTTTTGAGATCAACTACCCTGGGCAACATGGTGAGAGTCTATCTTCAAAGCTGAACAAATTTTACCTTTCTTCTAGTTATCCAAATATAGTGACCTCTCTTCTCTTCACTTGTCTTTTCTTTTTTCTTTTCTCATTTGCTATGTAACACAGGCTGGCCTTGAAGTCACTATTGTAGTCTAGGCTCACTTTGAATACAGTTCTTCCTGCCTTGGCCTTCTAAGTGCTGGGATGACAGGTGTATGGCACCATGCACAGTCATTTTCTTAACTATGTTTACTTAATCTAGTAAAAATATAACATTTGTGTTACATCATGTTAACTACACATTTTAGTTACTTTATGCATTACTTAATTTCACACTATGAAAACTGGCACAAGCCAGGCATGGTGGTACATGCCTGTAATCCCTGAAACAGGAGGATTGCTGAAGTGAGGGCAAAGCCAGCCTGAACTGTATGGTGAAACCCAGTCCCAAAAAAGATAAAAAAAGAAAATAAAAAAAAGAAAAAGAACTGGTACAATACTCTTTCCTGACCTCAAATATACTAATTTATTCACGTGATTTTATCAACAAATCATCTCAAGATACCTCCTATCTTTATGATCTTATGGAGAACAACAAATACTCTGGATGCCATAGCAATTTGGAGAACAACAAATTGCCTGCAGCATTATGGTTTCTGCCAACACTTAAAAACCATATGAATTTTTAAAGTAAAGAACACTAAAAAGGAGCCGGGCGTGGTGGCGCATGCCTGTAATCCCAGCACTTGGGAGGCTGAGGCAGGAGGATTGTTGTGAGTTCGAGACCAGCCTGAGCTACAAAGTGAGCTCGAGGCCAGCCTGAACTGCATAGTGAGACCCTGTCTCAAAAAAAAAGACAAAAAAAAAAAAAAAAGAAAGAAAGAACACTAAAAATCAAGTCACTACAAATAATAAGGAATATTCCTAAATTCCAGCCAAAATATTAAGTCATTTCTCTTTGCACTGGTGTGCATATAAATTCTTCCAACTTTGTGTGTGTGGACACATATGCTGCTTACAAGAAATCCTCCTACTTCAACCATTTAAGTAGCTACAAATACAGCCACTGTACTTGGGTGACATTTTTAGTATACTAACTTGCCTTGAAGCATAATAACAGGAATACTTCATAAATAATTCATTTAACAAAAGCTTTCAACATATGCTGGTAATTCTCATCCTTCCATCCTGCAAGCTAGACAGTATTAATTATCATTTATCAATTTTGATCTTCCTCTTGTAAATTCGTCCATAATCTTATTGCTGGTAATTATTGAGACAGAATTTAATCTAGGTTTCCTATGTACGAATGCAGTATTTTTTGTACTTTCACACTAAAAGCAACAATGTGAGTATACGCATTTGAAAACATGTCATAATTATACAAATAAAAATACACACATGGGCACAAGGTCCTGAGATTGATTTCCGGCACCAAAAAAAAACAAAAAAAAACAATAACAAAAAACCCATGCATGATTATGCTATTGTGACATACTATTTGAAATAACATAAAAAGACTAAAATCAAACTTTTTGGTATATGTACATAGGTTGGATGAAAATTAATAGACAAGAAATCCAAATATTGCTAATGCCACATATTGTTGAGAATTCCACTTACCCGTTTTGAAGGACAGTGTTCATTCTTTTCATCTGTCATCTTTCCACTTTTAAGTGCTTTCCTTGGGTGTTTGATAGTTGTTTTTATGGCAGGTCGACATACATAATTCTCCAAGTTTTTTGGAGGTTTCTTAGTTCTTTTAGCCTGAAGGCCAATTTTCAATTTTAAATTTCCCTCTGAAAAGTTTGTTTCTTTCACTGAAAACTGTTGCTGTGCATCAGTCAAATCATCATCCTTTCCTGCTTCAACATTCCTTTCTCGATTTCGCTTGCGAAGGTCCTCTTCCTCAGACTTTGTGTTGTTCTCTGGCTCTACTTCTCTCTTGCTGACCAGTGTGCCAGTATTGATGACAGAAGGACTCTTTCTTGAAAAACCTTCGGAATCGGAACCCAATCCTAACATAGCAGTATTTCTAGGGTCCATCACAAACATATATTATTGCCAACAAAACTTAAGAAAATTTTACAGAATTGTATTCCACAAAAAAACAGGGATTTCCAAAACTTGTTATCAGCATCTCCTTCCCTGCAGAAAAGACCATAACAAAAATTTATCAGAAAAAGAGCCAACTATTGAATAACATGAGAAATGGGCATCACAAGAGGGACAAGGAAATAAACACCTAAAATCAAAATATAGTTGAAAATAAATTTAAATTCATTTAGTTATACATTTAAAATATATTGTTCTACAGATGCAACAAACAAAGTGTACAGTGGAAATAAAAAAAATTTAAGAATCACTGTTATAACTCAACATTGTGATAATACCTACCATTGACGCTGCTGAGATAAAAGTAATTTTTTTTGTTGTTGTTGTTTTGAGATAGGGTCTCACTATGTAAGTTCAAGATGGCCTTGAACTCACTGTGTAGCCCAGGATGGCCTTGAACTTGCTGTGATCCTCCTGCCTCAGCCTCCAGAGTACTGGGATTACAAGCATGTAGTACCATGCTCAGCTCAAAAACCAAGCTTTAATATTTTAGCATTAATCAATTTGAAAAGAACATATTTTCTACATTTTGGTTGAATAAAATTAAGTTTTATTGAGCATAAATAGTTTACTGGTTTTAGCTTGATCTCAGTGTTTAAACCTTTTACAAGAAATTGTCAGCATTTTTGTGTTCTGGTACTGAGCTTCTCTACCACTAAGGTACATCCCTAACCCTTTCTTAATGTTTTCTTTTTGTGTTTATTTTTTAAATTTTGAGACAGAGACTAAGTTGGCTAAATAGTATTTGTGACCTTCCTGTCTCAGCCTCCCTTTGAGATAGGACTCGTACATAGCATATAATTTAACTTTCACACAACACATTCATTTGAAAATATTTCTGAGCACCTCTTATGTGTGTGGTGAAGAGATCCACTTTATCCCTTAGAAAACTCCCTTTATTATTTGTAAACATTTTTTAAATTTACTACACCATTTACATAAGTACTGTTGTAGGTTTTAGTGAGATACTCAACATTTCCTGACTTATTGGCTCAGTGTTAAGCATTTCTTAAAATATATTTAGTACAAAAAAATATTTAGTACAAGGTCTACAGGGTCTCATTACATAGATCGAACTCATAGTGATCCTCCTGTTTTCAGCCCCCTGGGATTATAAGCATGTTTCACCACACCATCTTATTATTTTTTTATATTTATTTTGAAAATTCTATTTACAAAGTAAAATATTTTTCAGTTTAACTATGTGCCTTAACAATTTTCTCCAAAAACAAAATTCTTAAGGACAAAGACTGTTAAGATGTAACTATTACAATTCCTGGCCTGAGTTCAATCCCTGGTTCCACCAAAAAAAAAAATCCTATTAAAATTGTAAAGGGCATCTGAGTGTGGCGGCACTCCAGCTATAATCTCAGCACTTGGGAAGCCGAGTTACGAGGAAAACTTCACTAGAGGCTAGCCTGCACTACACAATGAACTCAAGGTCAGCCTAAACTACACAGTAAGACTGTCTCAACAAATAAATTGTAAAGAGCTCAATATAAGATATCAGTCTAGTAAGCAGCATTTTAAGGGATTATGCGACAGGAGAAACAGCTCAATCTTGCTTTCCTCCACAGCTAGACAGGGGCACATTCCAATAGTTAGCTCTCAGGCCCTTCTTTTTAATACATACACCTGTTTCCCTTGATCCTGAGGATGGAATAAAACTTGTCCCAGTGTGTTCCACCACTATTGAAGATAGTCCACAATTGTCTTCTGGGTGCTGCTAAAAGGAAGTTACAGTTCATTTACATCCCTCCTTTACTCTGGTGGGGTTAGGGGTAACCACTGACCTTAACAAAATTGAGACTGGGAAAGGACCAGGGCCTTTGTTATCTCCAAAATCCTACAACCCTAAAGCGCTGTGAACATCATGGTCAGTTTCCTAGAAACTCATGGAGCAGTGGCAGTTATACATCAAACCCACTCTGCTGCAGAACTCCTACCCTGACAGCTGCAGCTATTCTTAAGACCTTGCAGCCTTCATGAGATTTCTGCCTTGACTGCAGCAGGATTGAATCTATAACAGTCACAGATGACACCACGGCAGAACTTGGGCGACTCATACACCTGTAAAATGTCCAAAATTGAGTAAAAGCAACACCTCTGGCTGCTCTACATAAGCAAACTTAGTACATGAGAGCTCTCTCCAATGTACTGATCCCAGGTGCTACAGCTCAAATCTAAATCTGAGGGGTCCTACAAATCTATTCACAATTCATTTCTTGTGTCGTATGAGTGGGTAGAACAAGTGGCATCATAAAAGCTATAAACAGTAGGGATCGTTACCCTCAAAATTTCCATCTAAACAAGTAAAAAAAAAAAAAAGGCTACTAATAACAGTTACTCAACAAATATTGGCCAGCTGAATAGACTACAGTTTTTCTTGCTCTATTTAATCACATAACTATTAAAAGGGGTGTCTTCCAATCATCTCACCAGCAATTCTTGCTGTCACTTCACTAACAGCTGTCAGCAGCATTTGGAGATTTTAATAATCTGGATTTAACTATTTAAATTTGTTCATTCTTACTTCCAAACACACATCTCCTTGGCTTTAAGTCAACTGTTTCTCTCACTGTCCTCAACAAATCATGTTCATTTCTTTTATGTGATATTTTTTTCTCCCATACAAAGTACGGAGTCCTCATTTGTCTAACAAGTGGGGGTTCTATCCCTCAGCATGGGGGCAGAGGGAAGTACAAAGTCCTTATCTTTTTCATTTGTGTTCAGAATCCTGAAATCCAAAAAATTCTGAAGTTTTTTCATAACTCATTAGTGATAAAACCTGATCCATGTTAGTCTCACCATCATTTCTGAGAGTATTTATATGCTATAATGCAGAAATATTAATGTGTTTAACAGTGTTGTTTCAAACCAGATGTGGTGTCACAGGTCTGTAATTCCCAGCACTTGGAAGGATGAGGCAGGAAGACTGCCATGAGTTCAAGACCAGCTTGAAGTTCAAGGCCAGCATAGACTTCACAAAGACTTTTCTCAAAGTTCAAAACAAAGGGACTGGGGAAATGGCTCAGTGGAATAAGTGCTTCCCTGGCAAGCGCAAGGGCCTGAGTTCAATCCCCGGTTCCGCAAAAAAAAAAAAAAAAAAAGAAAATTCAAAGGTCAAAACAAGAATTGGGGATATAGCTCAATGGCTCATCACCTCCCTGGAAAGTACAAGGCTGTGAGTTTGATTCCCAGTACCAACAACAACAAAAACAAAACAACCCCTAAATGCTTTTTTTCAAACACCAGACTGTCAGCTCACCTCATCTACATTACCTTTCTAAAACCAAAATACAACACAAACAAAATCCCAAAGCATTAGGCATTAAAAGTTTTACATAATGTACCATTATGTCCTTAAATCTACATTTAAACTTGCACTGACCCACTTCATCACTAAATATGCATTATCCCTATAGGATCATAATCTGGGGAATTAACTTTTCTTCCTGTTCTACATGTGCTACCTACATTTTCACTAAACTATAATTAAAATATAAGCTTCATCAGTGTAAGGACATCTGCCTACCTATCACTATATCCCCAACATTTGTAATGATAACTAGTAGAATGAATGGATTCTAAGTCAGTCCCTATACCTTCTAACACAATGTTTGGCATGTAGTAAATGCTTTTCCTCCATTTTGTACAACAATCTCATACTATAATGAGAAATTTATGAGTTTTTTTCTTAATATATGTTGGTTATATTTCACATACATGATTTTCTGTATATTTAATAAAATACCTTAATTTTATCAGCGTTTCCAAGTTACATTTTTTCCAAGTTATATCTTTTCCACCCTGTACCAAGGCTACTCTAAGAAAAGCAACCATACTAAATTATCTCACTTTATACTCTTGCCAATTTAAGTTGAGCTTTAGTGCTGCCAATACATTTCCCTTATCTTGTCACTCCATCACTCTATTTATTTATTTATTTTGGGCAGAACCGGGGATTGAACTCAGGCCCTTGTGCTTGCCAGGCAAGCACTTATACTACTGTGCCATATCCTCAGTTCCCCACCATTCTCTTACACCACCCATCTTCCCTGACTTTGATTCTTATCTGACAATGAAAACAGAAAGTCAGAAGAAAAATGTCCAAACTGCCACACCATATATCTATCCATCTACCTGTACCTATTGTTATAGATTTTGCCTCTCTTCTCTTTTCTTTCAATCACTTGAGGACTAAATCTTTTATTCTTTCATACTTTTGATAGTATATTTTTACAGTTTTTGTTAATTTAAAATTAATACTGGAAGCTGGGCATGGTGGCGCATGCCTATAATCCCAGCACTCGGGAGGCTGAGGTAGGAGGATTGTTGTGAGTTCGAGACCAACCTGAGCTACAAAATGAGCTTAAGGCCAGCCTGAACTGCATAGTGAGACCCTGTCTCAAAAAGACAAAAAAAAAAAAAAAAAAAAAAAAATCCTCAGTTCCACACAAAATAAATAAATAAATAAATAAATACTGGATATGGATACACACACACACACACACACATCACATTCATCATAGGGAATTATGCAGGATACCACCACAGTTGAGAAAACTCTTGACTTCACATCCTTTACCAGTTTCCCATATCTCTGTTGACTCCTTATATTTAACTTCTTGAAAACGTTGTCTACAGTCCCTGTCTTCAAACCCTCATATTTTGTTTTAATAAATACAAATTTACTGCTACTTCTTCAGATAAATTATGCTAGTACAGTAAGCATCTGTCTTTACTTTTCCTCCTCAATGGTTAGTTAACCTCTCTCTTAGCCCTTTCTTCCTTCTCTCTAGGGTCTCTAAATATATCACACTGTCCCAGGGCATATGCACCTTTTCCCTCTTTTATTAACACTTACTTTGTAAAAGACCAGATCTAGTCTGTTGATTTTTAATTGTATCTAAAATTGATACATTGTAAATTTTTATCTCCAGATAAAAGAACCAGTTGAAACCTCTTCCTGGTACTTGACTCACACACTAAATGCCTACTTAATACAGTGGTTGGATGTGTAATAGACACTTCCCAAACTTCACATGTCTAAAATCAATTCTTTACACATTGCCTAAAATCCTTTCTTCCCACAGGATTCCTCATTTCAATAAATAGCAACTCTTGTTTTGTTCTGTCTTTTGAGGGGGCTGGAAGATGGCTCAGTAAAGTAAGCACTTGCCTGGCAAATGCAAGGGCCTGAGTTCAATCCCCAGTTCTGGAAAAAAAAAAAAATTCTGCCTTTTGAGACAGGGTCTATTGCCTTGAATTCACTATGTAGCTAAAGCTGGCCTTGTACAGAAAATCCTCTTGCCTCAACCTCCCCAGTGCTGAGATTACAGAAATGAGCCACAATGTCTGGCCAATAAGTGATAATTAACCAGAAATTTTTAGGTCAATTTTTAAAAAATCAGTCTTGGTTCTTTTCTCTCATACTCCTCCACTCCACATGTCCAGTTAGTCACCAGTTTTCTGCTTTTACTTTCAAAATATATGAAAATCCAGATCTCACTACTTTGATAGCTATCATCCAAATAATCATTAATAATTAATAATTGACCTACAATACTACAGTAGCGTTTTTTTTTTTTTTTTTTTTTTTTTCAGAACCAGGGATTGAACTCAGGCCCTTGCGATTGCCAGGGAAGCACTTATCTCCCTGGTCCCTAGAGTAGCCTTTTGACTGGTTCCTAACTTCAGCTTTCTCTTAGTTTTCTCAATTTAGCAGTCAGGTGATTCTTTCAAAGCCTAAATTAAATCATGTCACTTCTCCAATCAAAACACTGAAGGTAGGCATGGTGACACACAATCCCAAATTGCTCTGGGGGCTGAGCAAGGATAATCTGGAGTTTGAAACTAGGGTGGCAATTTAGTAAGATCTTATCTCAAAAAACTGAATGAGGATGCAGCTCAGTAGTAGTGTTTGCCTAGTATGCTTTGGGGCTCTGGCTTCAATCTCAGGCATTAAAAAACAAAACTGTTTAAAAACTTAAACCAAAAGTTTCTACAATGATAAAGAGAACCTATTTACTCTAGTTTACCTTGCTAGCATGTCCTCCCTCTAAATTCCAAGGAAAGGGTCTCCTTTTTGCTTCTCAAATACAACAAAATACTCTTTACAACTGAGGGTGTTCTTACTATTTGCCTGACTACACCGCCTTACCTTGCTTTTATACTTTACATCTTTGCTAAACATAAGAGGCAGTCCCTGAGAATACTATATAAAGTACAAACCCCATTTTACCACCCTTTCCTCATGCTCACTATACTATTTTATTTATGCAAATGCTTTTCTCATATGATATGCAATGTTTATTATCTATTCCTTTCCCTTTAAATTTAAACTGCACCAGAAAATGGACTTTTGTTAGTGTTGTATCCTAGTACCTAAAATGTTTGCTGAATTAATTCTAAACCTTGTGAGTTACATGTTACTGGTTTCAATTTGTCTTTTTTTTTCTTCCTATCTTAATTTTCCCTTTCTTGTTTTCTATATAATATCTAATCACTATCCTGGGGTACATTTTACTAACAGAAATCTAATTGGCCTGCTAGCTATTTTTGGTTATCAAAACAATTCCTTTCTAGTATAAAAACAAAATAATATTAACAATTTACATAAAACAATTGCTTTTACATTATTCACAAATACATGTAAAATATTCCCTCCCCCAAAAAAATCCGTAATGAAAGAATCCCAGGAACTTCAATATTTACAAACAAAAAATAAAATTTCATAATTTTCTCCAAATAATTGAAATCACTTTTGACTTCTGGAAGAGGCACAAAGACTCTCCATTTTAACATTGGAAAAAACTAAACCTATTTGACACATGAGAAAACAGAAAGGTATTAATAAACAGAACAGATTCATTTTAAAATGTCCATCACTCCTTTAGAAAGGTATGTAAAAAACATATCTGCATAACTAATGAAAGAGGAAAGTCCCCACTCCCTGCCAGCCACTGAAACCAGATGTGGTAGCACATGCCTGTAATCTCAGCTCTGGGGAGACTGAGACAGAAGGATCAGTACAAGTCCAAGCCACACAGTGAGATCCTGTTTCAAATACATAAATGAAAGATTTTTTTAAGTTGTTGTTTGTTTTTTTGTTTTGTTTTGTTTTTTAACTAAGACATGCTGTGCTGGCCCAGCCCCCAGTTGTAAAGAGTATTTTGTAAGTAAGAACACCCTCAGTTGTAAAGAGTATTTTGTTGTTCACTGAGAGGTCAGCTGAAACTGTGTGTAGTGGCATGCACCTGTAATCCCAGCTCTTGAGAGGCTGTAAAGAGGCGGATCATTAAAAGTCAGATCTAGTAGTGAGACCCTGAATACCCTGTAGATCCTTCCCTAAAATACAAAAATCAATCAATCAATAAGACTGACAGCATCTCTTTGCTCAATGAAGCAAACTCAACATTCATCCCACATGTAACCTTTGAGATTTACCTTTTCAAATATCTGGAAAAATTCAAAACAACCTACTCCAAAAACAAATAGATAACAGTATCTTTGTGACATAAAGTCCTTTTGCACAGATTACAGCCATGAACAAACTCTTCAAGAAATTACTAATTATATTAGTAGAAAATACATATCAATATAAAGGATGATAATCTAACAATATGGAAGTCATTACCTATAAATTTACAAAATGACAATTTAGAGTGACTTCTGAATGGCAACTGTATTTTTCTGTAACGTGCTAATAAATACCTGGGAAAACAATAAAAGTGTGGGACTTTCAGCTACAGTTTAATGGTAGAATTTACACCCTTCTCAGTAAGAATTATTTAGGGGACTTGCCTATTAGCTCAATTGCTTAATTGCTTGCTTAAACAAAGCAGTCTCAGAATGCTGTGGTTCAATCCCCAGATCCTCATGCCTTAGCAGAACTACCCTTAAGGCATCCTCAGATAGCCAAAAAAAAAAAAAAAAAAAAAAAAAATCCTTCTGAACTTTTGGGGCCAGGTAAATGGCTCAGTGATATAAGCCCTTTCCTGTCAAGCACAGGGGCCTGAGTTCAATCCCTGATTCCACAAAAAAAAAAAAAAAAAAAGGCACCTAATACTCTCTCTAAGGGGCCAGGGAGATAGCTCAGTAGAATTCCTATACCTTTTATACTAATTCCACATACATCTAAAATACAGTGTAGATGATGAAAACCAACTAATACATTATCAATATTGCTCTCTGAAACCACAAGTATAGCTAAATAAATGGTAGAGTGCTTCCCTGGTATGCCCAAGACTCTGAGATCAACTTCCAGTTAAGCAAAAATAGAAATAATAAAAGGAGGTGGGTATGGTGGTACCTTCCTGTAATCCCAGCACTCAAAGAGACTGAGATAGGAGGAAAACTGCAAATTCAAGGCCAGCCTGAATTACAATAAGATTCTGTCTCAAAAATCAAAAAACAAGGGCTGGAGAGATAGCTCAGCATACTACGCACCTGCTTAGGCAAGCATAGGGATGAGGTTCAATCCTGGTACTGCATGCTGTGCCAACCCTGCCCCCTGGGTGTGCTGAGCCAGCGACCAAGTACTGGTGTGTTGGTACATGCCTGTAATCCTAGTGCTGGGGAGGCTGAAGACAGAAAGATCACTACCAGTTCAATCTGCATAGTGAAACCCTGTACCAAATACATTAAAATAAGTAAATCAATCAAAAAATAAAACAATAAAATGCTCCAGTGTGAAATACTAGAAAATAACTCACCTCTTTTAGATTATTTTATTAGGTAGATAGCCAGTACATTATCATTAAGGTTGGAATAGGAATAGAAATAGGCATACTTTTGATAGGACACCACTTAGCAAGACAACATAAAATCAACAATAAGTTTTTTATAAATACTACAAATAAGTTCTCCTTAAAGGTAATAAAATTTCCCACAGATATAGTGAAGTTTTAGTTTCTTATATTTTTTTTCTTATAGTATGTTTTAATTCCCAATGCACACTCACTCAATGACAGACTAAAATGTATATTCTTTTATGATAAGCCTGAACATCTGTTATCTCAATAATACAAAAAGAAAACAGATACAAAATTAGTATCAAGGGACGTCCTTAAATAAAATTACAAATATAAATATAAATATATATATATATATATATATATATAAAATTTCCACTCCACCCTTTGGCTGAATTTTATTTATATAATATCTGCCCTTCTTTTTTTATTATTTATTTATTTTAGTGAACAAATAGCAATGAGACAGTTCCAAATCAAATTAGTAGAACAGATTCAAAAATTAATACATTGGCATACTGTTTTTGTAGTGGCTTTTTGTATATCTGCCCTTCTCAATCTTTCTCTTATAAAAGCTATCAATTACCAAGCCTCTTCCTCCTCAATCCCCCATCCATAATCATGAACTATTAACAAGACATCTTTTTATATTTCTCTGGAATTAATCTCTTCTTCATTAGAGTTCTCTTTTGCAATTCCAATTCTTTATAAGTGCGGCATGTGAGATTTTAACTGTACTGTTCCAGTTTTTTCTTCTTCAATCAGTGGTAACAGCTCAACATCTGTTTGCTTTTGTTGTTCTTCTATCATGGTCACAGTCTTATTCAAAGTAGTACACATGTGGCTCTTAGTCTCTTTCTGTTCAATAGCAACAGGTTTAAAACGTGTGTACACAGTTTGGTATCAAGACTTTATGGCTGACAATTCCTTTAAGAGCATGACTGAGGCCGGGCGTGGTGGCGCATGCCTATAATCCCAGCACTTGGGAGGCTGAGGCAGGAGGATTGTTGTAAGTTCGAGACCAGCCTGAGCTGCAAAGTGAGCTTAAGGTCAGCCCGAACTGCATAGTGAGACCCTGTCTCAAAAAGACAAAAAAAAAAAAAAAAAGCATTACTAGGTTTTTCTCTCTTGCTGAATCATGATGATTAGACTTGATTTCATATTCCAGCCTGTATGAATATAATCCAGATCAGTGTCAGCTTTCTGGAACTTGTTTTATCTTCATTTTTTAATTCTTTTTCCTTTTTCTCCCTTATTTTTTTTCTTTCTTCTTCCAATTTTGCTTGCATATATCAAATATCAATTCTAACCTCTGCCTCCCGTTGAATAGTTGACATTCCTCAGACCTTGGCATTGCTTAAGCTGCAAACCTTACTAGCACTGAGGCTCTCTATTGGACAGCTGTTATTCGAAGTTTTAGTTTCTGCAAAGCTCTATGCTTACTGTTTTCTATATCTTATTTAAGCATCACAACCATGTGACAGTTACTCCTTTTTTGCAAATGAAAAAACAGGTTGATAGTCAGAAAAGGTACATCTATTTGCAATCTAGAACTCACTGTTCAGTATGAGTTCTGATACAGATATTACACTGGCATTAAATATTTCTCAAACCATGTTTAGTGACTCTAAAGCATATACAGATTTAAAAAAAGTGGAGTTCAAGAAAATTATGCAAAACATAAATCCTCAGCATAGGAAAGAAATGGAATCCAGAACAAATTCAAGCAGAAATCCACTGAAAGCATTTACAGCAGATTAGGCCAATGTGAGGACATATAAGACAGGCTTGTAGCTAGTGATCATGAAAAGAAAGATTTCTTAAAAATAGCAAGGGGAATGGAGCCAGGGAGATGGCTCAGTACAATAAGTGTTTGCCTGGCAAGTGCAAGGGCCTGAGTTCAATCCCTGGTTCTGCCACAAAAAACAAAACAAAACAAAACAAAAAGCAATGGGAGGGCCGGCCAGATAGCTCAGTGGATTAAAGTGCCTGCTCAGGCAGAGTGCATCCGTGGGGGTTCGATCCCCAGCCTGCTGTGTCGGCCCGCCCCTGGAGCACACTGAGATGGTGATTGAGAACAGGCATGGTGGTGTGTACTTGCAATCCCAGTTGAGAGGCTGAAAACGGGATCACTACAAGTCCAATCTATGAGTCCCATGCCAGGGAGATGGCTCAGTGGACTAAGTGCTTGCTGGCAAGTGCAAGGGCCTGGGTTCAATCCCCAGTTCCACAAAAAAAAAAAAAAAAAAAGAAAAGAAAAGTAAATGAAAAGTAAATGGGCTTTAACTTAGGAGCCGGGGAGATGGCTCAGTAGAATAAGCGCTTCTCTGGCAAGCTCAAGGGTCTGAGTTCAAACCCCGGTTCCACCAAAAAAAAACCCATCTATGAGTCCGATCTACATAGTGAGACCCTGTAGACTCTGTACTAAAATACAGAAAAAAATTATAAAATCTTAAAGCTATTAGGGAAAAGAAACAAATCACCCATAAAGGAAAGCTCATCAGAATCACTTCTCAGCACAAACCCTCAAATCAAGGAGAGGTTAGAGTGAAGTATTTCAAATTCTAAAGGAAACAACCTCCTACCCAGATTGATATACTCCACAAAACTATCTTTCAAAACTGATGGAAAAGTAAGATACTTCCATGACAACATCTGAAGAAATGTAGGACTACCAAACAAGCACTCCAAAATATTTTGAAGGACATCCTAAAGAGAGCTAACAAGGACTACAACTCTATAAAGCTCAGCAGAAGGAATCCACCAGGCAAGGCAAACAAATGGAGGGAAAAAAAAAAAGAGGGAAAGCCAAGAACAGAAAAATAACAGGACAAGGGTAAGTCAATACATATCAGCTATAACCATCAATGTTAATGGCCTCAGTTCACCAATCCAAAGACAGAAGATTCGCACAATGGATAAAGAGGCAAGATTCAACAATATGCTACATACAATAAACATATATTTAATTTAAAAAGAAATTCACAGACTAAAAGTCAAAGTATAGAAAATAATATTTGGGCAAGAATTCAGAAAAAAGCAAAAGTAGTGAATCTACTAAGTGAATTTCAAGCAAACTAAATAATAGAGCTAAAAAAGGTCACTAAATCCATATAACAGGAATAATCAAAGAACAAGAGATAATGATCATATATGCAACACATACCAGTTCACCCAACTATATAAAACAACTTAACAGGCATGAAAAATCAAAAAGCACTAATGCAAGAAAAAAAAAAAAAAATCAACAATGAAATAATAGAACCTAACCAAACTGTTCAACAAATGAACTTAGCAGATATCTACAGAATATTCTACCCCACAACATCAGAACATACATGCTTCTCAGCTGCAGATGGGAAATTCTCCAAAACAGACTATTAGCTCATAGAACATGCTTAAGTAAATGCAAAGGAATCAAAATTATCCCATACATATTACCACACAATAGTGCAATGAAAGTGGAAAGCAATGGCAAAAGAAACAAGAACTTCATAAACATATACAAATTAAATAGCACTCTCCTGAACAACCAGTGGGTCACAGATAAAATTAAAGAAGAAATTAGGGGCTGGGGAGATGGCTCAATAAAGTAAGCACTTGCCTGGCCAAGTGAATTCAATCCCTGGTTCCACCACAAAAAAAAAAAAAAAAAAAAGGAAAAATTCAAATCCACACAATTAGGAATGAAAAGGGTGAAAGCACAAGGACCCTGCAGAAATCCAGAAGATCATCTACATACACCTACTTGGAAAACTTATATTTATTTGTTTTATGTATTTGGTATAGGGTCTCACTATGCACCTCTGACTCATAGTGATCCTCCCATTTTCTGCCTCCCCAGCATTGAGATTACACGTGTGCACCACCATGCCCAATCTTGGTAAGTAACTCAGTGTGCCCCAGGTGGGGCTGGCACAGCATGTGGTGCCAGGTATTGATCCTCTATCCCTGTGCTTACCTAAGCAGGCACTTAGTCCAATGAACTATCTTGTCAGCCCTGAAAACTTTTAAGATGGAAAATAAATGCAGAAGAAATGGACAGATTCCTAAGAACATTTGAATTATCAATGCTTAATCAATAAGATATAAAATCCTAAATAAATCAATATCAATCAATCAATTGAAGATATAATTAAAAACCTACCCACAAAGGCAAGCACAAGCCTTGATGGATTTACTGATAAATTCTATAAGAAATTTAAAGAAGATAACATCACTACTTCTCAGACTCTTTAATGAAGTTGAACACTGAAATTCCATCTTACCCCAGAAAGAACCACCAAAATCAGGTGTAGTCAATTAAAAGGAAAGTGAGAACTTGAGGATTGGATGAGGAGAGGGCAAGGAGAAAAGCTGGGAAACATGATAGGGGCAAAGCCACACATTTATATGCACAAGATGGGTAAGACAATGATCCTGAGAAACATCAGCAACTTTTTGAAACTAGCAGTTAATTGGTAGGATTCTCACCCTGACTAACTATACATGCTGATACCTGTGAACCAAGCAACTGCAGGGAAGATAGTAATGAGCAATAGAAGGGTCACACTTGGAATGACTGTCATTCTGGTCTTCTAAATACATACTTCTTATCAGGACATACCAATTAGTAGCATGCTATCTCTCAAGTAAAAGTTTTTCTTTTTTAAATTAAGGGTAATAAGTGAAAAAAAGACACAAGAAAAAAAATGTCACAGGGCTGTCATGCTACAATGCTGTATATGGTCAGATTTCTAAATTCCTGTGTAAAAATATGTAACTGTTTATTCCTTTTTTAATTATTTTTTTCTTCATAGTCTGTAGGACTTAAAGTTTAACATATCAATACTTAATGGAAAATACCTTTTCCATGTTATGCCTAAAATGATTGATACTTAGCCAGATAGGGTAAACTAAAGATCATATGTTGCAGGGTAAAAATAAGCTTCTCTTCTGGATTATTACCAACCTAAGTTTGCAGACCAAAAATTAGAGAAAAGGAAGGGCTGTAAGGTCAGCCAAAATTTTGGCCCTAGCCTTTCAAGGTTAGTGAAAACCCAGGACATAGGAGAACCTGTTCTGTAACATCATGTAACTCATTTGCTTCCCAAATTTCTGATCAAGGAGATTACGGGGTCACAGAGGAAAGTGATCATGATGTAGAGTGTGCCTAAAGAGAGTCACATGGAGAGAAAACATTCTCTCAGGCTTTCACAGAGAGCAAACTGGTCAAGCAATGGCAGTGACATCCACAAGGCTGACACTGGCAAAGGATCTATAAAAGGGCAGTACAGGGTTACAGGATAAACCCCGAGGGTATGTAACTGACCTATCAGATACAAAAGTTAGTAGGTCGTGCTTTAACTGGGTCTTAACCATCCAGCAGAAAGTATAAAAACGAGGTATATAAAGTAAAGCCATATTAATATACTGAGATGTGAAAAGGTTCAAGTGAACAACCTCTGCAGATAACCCACTACTATTGTGGACTGCTAGACTGTGTTGGATTGTTTTGCTGAATTCAGCACCTATAGATAGTATTTAGATGTCAATGGAATACCTATCTCTGACAGGACTAAACAAAAAAGGGGATACAAAGGAAGGATCTTTTTGTATTTGTATATACAGAATAGTCAGGATAGATATGCAGCTGCTCTCGCTTAATCAATGAGTAGAAAGATTTATTCTAAAAGTGTTTGGATAGGATATGCTGTCTGCTTCTTGTACTGTGGATAACCACTAAGAAGATAACAATGTACAGTGTATTAATTATTGAAACTGCCCTACTAATCAGTTTTAAAACTCTCATTGCTGTTTCTCAATAAAATAAAAAAAATAAAAACCAAAATCAGGTGTAGTGGTGTACACCTGTAATCCCAGAGCTGGGGAGACTCAGACTGGAGAATCACACTACAGTCCAAGCTGTATAGTGAGAACCAGTACCAAATAAATAATTTTTTTTTTTTTAACTTTAAAGCTGGGGAGGGCTGTGGAGTAAAAGGAACCCTTCTGCTGGTGGGAGTGTAAACTAGTGCAACCGCTATGGAAATCAGTGTGGAAATTTATCAAAAAGCTAGGATTAGAAGTCTCACTCGGAGGCAGGAGGATTGTTGTAAATTCGAGACCAGCCTGAGCTACAAAGTGAGCTTAAGGCCAGTCTGAACTGCATAGTGAGACCCTGTCTCAAAAAAACCAAAAATAAATAAATAAAATAAAAAAAAAAGAGCCGAGCATGGTGGCACAGGCCTGTAATCCCAGCACTTGGGAGGCTGAGGCAGGAGGATTGTTGTGAGTTCGAGACCAGCCTGAGCTACAAAGTGAGCTTAAGGCCAGTCTGAACTGCATAGTGAGACCCTGTCTCAAAAAAAACCAAAAATAAATAAATAAAATAAAGAAGTCTCACTCAGCCCAGCTACTCCACTGCTGGGTATCTTCCCAGAAGAATTAAAAACATTGTATCACAGTGACATATGTATACCCATGTTTATAGCAGCACAATTTGTAATAGTTAGATCTTGGAAACAACCCAAAAGTGCATCAACTGAGGAGTGAATAAAAAAGATGTTGTCTTTTTATATAATGGAGCCATAAGGATAAACATGAGACTTACACGTAAATAGATACAACTTGAGACCATATGCATAAGTAAAATAAATCAGATGCACATGTGTCAACATTGTATTGTCTCACTAGTGTGATAAGCTGAAAGAATAAATAAGATCTAAAATGTACAATAGATACTCTAAAATGGGAAGAAACATCAAAAAGCAAAGAGAAACTGACATGATAGAATGGAGAAAAGAAAAAACAGGGACCAGGGAGATGGCTCAGTGGAATACGCACTTCCCTGGCAAGTGCAAGGGCCTGAGTACAATTCCGGGTTCCATCAAAAAAAAAAAAAAAAAAAAGATAGCTGGGATAGCTATACTACTAACTTTTCTTGGTTCACTGGAGAGAATTGGTCCTAATATTCTTTGGACAACTGTCAATGTCTTATACTCTGAGTAACTAAAGATAATGAAAAATAATGTATTAACCATTGTTACCCTATTATTTTATTTGTTTTTGTTTTCTCTTAAAAAAATAAAAAAGGAGTATTACTCCCCAGACACAAGTGCATGCCTGTGATCTGGAACTCCTGAGACTGAAGCAAGAGTAATAAAACTTTCAGGTATGTCTGGTCTACCCAGTAAAACTTTGGTTCAGAAAACAAAAAACAAGTTATAATAACTTAATACAAACTGAAGTGATAAGCTGTTACTAATCATTAAGTTTGATTCTGAGACTAAAGAGTTAATTAGAAAGTATAAGATGGGGGCAAAATCTCAGCTCTATATACTTTTTTTTTTTTTTTTTTTTTTGGCAGAACTGGGGATTTAACTCAGGGCCTTGCGCTTCCCAGGCAAACGCTTACTCTACTAATCCATCTCCCCAGCCCCAGTTCTATATAGATTTGAATTCCAATTTTCATGCTATGACATATGAAGATAGATTTTTTTTCTCCTTTCTTATATGGCTTCTGTCTTGAACATAGGGATATTAGTGAACATATGCCTTAACTGTGTTTGCAACATGTGTATGAAAATGTAGAATTTCTACAGGCTTCAAAATAAAGGCAGACACAGGTCTGCTAGCTCCTTATAACTATTATTCTACATTATGTTACTTACAAAAAATAATTTATAGTACCGATCTCATTCTCTACTTTTTTTTTTTTTTTTTTTTGTCTTTTATTTTCAGGTGGAACTGGGGATTGAACTCAGACTCTTGCATTGGACAGGGAAGCACTTATTCTACTGAGCCATTTCCCCAGGCCCTGATCTTATTCTGTTGTGATCAGCATACGCATACATTTGAAATTCTTGTCTTCTACCATAATACATTCTACTGAATTTGCTAGTACCCCTTCAACCATCCCATCACTTACATTTAATCTGTCCTTTCATTCAATCAAGTATTTTCTGAAAGCCCACAAAATATGTTTTGAGAATTGTGACATTGTTAGTTATATGGTCAACATGAACTTTTTGGGGAGGTGTGGATAATCACATAAAAGCATAATAATAACAAATATATCTAAAAAGAGTTATATCAAGAGAATTTGGAAAGACAGGAATTTTAAAAGAAATATTTCACTTTAAGGTGAGACTCACTGAAAGATAGCTAAGATAATTATACTACTAATTTTTATTAGTTCGTTGAAAGTAACAGTGCTTATATTGGTTGATCAATTTTGCATACCTTTTTACCTGCTAATCTGAGCAACTACTTTAAGATGAGAATATGCAATATAATAACCACTGTTAATTTTCTATCTTGTTTTGAAATTCTGTATCATTTTTATTGTTTTTTTATTCTCTTTAAAATAGAAAAAGAGGGCTGGCCAGATAGCTCAAAGAACGAAAGTGCCTGCTTAGGGTTGATCCCTGGTATACCATGCAGGCCCCGCCCCCAGGGCACACTGAGATTATGATTGAGACTGGGTGTTGTTCCTGGGGAGGCTGAAAAAAGGAGAATCACTATGAGTCTGATCTGTGTATTGAAACCTGTAGACACTGTACTAAAAGAAAAAGAAAAAAGAAAAATATGGAGGCAAAATGCAGGATGAACCTGATTCAGATAAGGAAACAAGGGCCATTAATACAGGTCACTGGCACAATACCTGCCTGGCAAGTGCAAGGTTTTTGATTCCTGGTATCAAAAGAAAGCAAAACAAACCAAAAAGCCCACAATATGTGTAAAACAGCAAAAACTAGCAGCAAATTAACTTAAAAAGAGCACAAAATGCAAATGGAAAGACAAATAAGAACACAGTTGTTTGCAAAGGACTTTATTGGGTTACATTAAAGATTTTGAATTCAAAAGGAAGCCTTGAACCCCATCTGTCCCCAGAATTCTGGAGGCTGATGCAGGAGGACTCCTTTGAGTTAAATGTCAGCCTGAGGCTATAGAGTGAGTTAAAGGCCAGATTGAACAATATGTAGCCACACCCTGTCACCCCCATCCCCCAAATCACTTTCCACCCCTCAAAAAAAAAAAAAAAAACGTTAAAGAGCTCTGAGTAAGGGAAAGGGAGTAACAAAAACATTCACATTTTTGTTTTTTGGCTTTCATTTTTTGAAACAGGGTCTCACTATATAGTGGACTGACCTGGATTTCACTTATGTAGTCCAGGCTGGCCTCAAACTCATACTGATCCTCTTGCCTCAGCCTCTAGAGTGCTGGGATTACAGATGTGGACCACCACACCTGGCTAAAAAAAAAAAAAAGTACCATTTAGAGAAAACTTACCTAGTTGCGATGGAAGAATTATTATTATTTTTTTTTTTTTTGTCTTTTTGAGACAGGGTCTCACTATGCAGTTCAGGCTGGCCTCGAGCTCACTTTGTAGCTCAGGCTGGTCTCGAACTCACAACAATCCTCCTGCCTCAGCCTCCCGAGTGCTGGGATTACAGGCATGCGCCACCACGCCCGGCCCTTCGATGGAAGAATTATTAGAAGGAAAGCAAGAGAGAAATAATAGAGAAGTATCTCTGTTGTGCTTGTGAAAAGCTAGATCTTTGCCTACCCATCCAGGACTGAGTAAGCATGGTGGAGGAGAGACTGCAAGGAATTTTTGATGGTGGTGGGGCTTGAGATAGGGTCTTGCTCTGTAAATCAGGCTGCCTTGAACTCAGTATGTAGTCCAGGCAGGCCTTGAACTTGTGGAAGAAAACCCTTCTTCCTCAGCTTCCCAAGTGCTGGGATTATAGGTATGTGTCATCACACCTGGCTAAAGTATCTTTACTATGTAATAAAGGCACACAGGACAAATTACAGAAAGCCTTGTCACACTTGGAAGAACTTCTACCACAAAAGAAAGCCACTGAAAGGGTTTTAGAAATGATCTGACTCAGGCCTTTTTGATCATCCTGTCACTGAACTGAGAAAAATTTTTCATCTAATACCTTGTAGTTACCTTGACCCTTTTTCTCATACTCTACACACCCAGTCTGTTAGCACAATGTGTAGATTCACCTTCACAACAAATGTAGCCACCATTTCTCACTACTTGTACAGCTACTATACATGAATTATTATGTATTTTAAAGCAGAAAATATTATTAATGCTTCTATAATTAAAATTCAAAGTATGACACCAAGTTGTAATCATTGTATTTATCAAATTTTATCGAAGTCAAAACTCCCTGAAATGTCTTACAGTACATTCTTTGCACAAAAGAGCTAATTTCAGAGCAATAAGCTGCAAGACAGTATTCTGAGAACCAAAAAACATGAGCACTGTTCACTCACTGATAAGAATTTAAAGAAAAGAAACTATTAAAAAAAAATGTATACAGGGCTAACCCACAGTATTAAACATGTAAGGTCTTATCTATATGGGTTTGATTACAAAAATTTATAAAGTATTCTCTAAATAATAAAGAAAGAAACTGTCCTACCTAGTTTTAAGATGATGTGTAACAGGGTTAGGAATATAGCTTAATAGTAAAGTACTTGTCTATCACATAGAAAGTCCAGAGTTTGATCTCCAACAGTAGCAAAAAAGGGGTTTTTTTCGCAGAACCAGGGATTAAACTCAGGCCCTTCCGCTTGCCAGGGAAGCGCTTATTCCACTGAGTCTTCTCCCCAGCCCAAAAAAGTTTATATTAAACCAGTTAAAATCACTAATGTCAAAATACTTAATGAAATAACAAAAAGCAACCAAAAAACCCCACTAAAACTAACTACATTAGGGCTGGGGATGTAGCTCTGTGATAAAGAGTACAAACTTAGCATGCACTGAACCTTGAATTTAACCCTAGCCCTACCAAAATATTTAAAAAATTGTGTTAAGGAATGTCCAAGTATTTTACACAATGTGAACTACAAATGCAACCTGGACACACTAAGCATATTTATTTAACTGTAGAATGTCCCTTGAAAGTGAAAATCACTAAGCATCTCTAAAGCTCAAAGTATTAATCTTAGGGACCAGGGAGATAGCTCAGTAGAATAAGTGCTTGCTTGGCAAGCACAAAGGCCTGAGTTAAATCCCCAGTTCCAAACGGGGGGGGGGGGGAGAGATAGGGGGAGACGGGACACCAAAGTACTAATCTCCAATAATTCTAGTTATTGTTATATTTATGTACTCTACATTTATTAAATTTTAAGGTAACACTGATTTTAAACGGTTTCATGGGCAAAATGCTAAACTTTGAGGGACAAAGGTAATCATTACTACATTAAATGTAATTGTGTTATTCTTATTTGTTTTACTTCCTACTTTCAAAACCGTTGTAACTGAAAAAATTATCTTATAAAAAAGTTTTCTTACAAGAAAACTGTATTATAAAATTATACTTCCAGAAACTCAGAACAGTGTAATGAAATAGCAGGCATAAATTTACAACCACATGATAGAACATGCCTATAATCCAAGTACGGGGGAGACTGAGGCAGCAGGATCCTTGAGAGTTCAAGGTCAGCCTGGGCTACATAGAGACCATCTCAAAAAATACATAAATAAAATACAACCAGTAAATCACAAAATGAAAAGTAAGCCCCCAAAGCAGTCCCAAGTACAAACAATGATATATATATATATATATATATATATATACATATATATATATATATACAGTCAAATAATCTAATCAAACCTTATTTCTTCCTAACACAAAGTTAAAATAATCATATCCCAGCAAATTTCTTCAGTAATTACAAACCTCCTTGAAACAAATGTAGTATATGAACAATAGTACTCCAAGTTCTTATACTGATAAAGGAAAATTAAAATGTCCAAATTCTGAAGTCCCAAAATATAGCCAGGCTCATCAGTTTGTAATAGCTCCTAGTGGGGCTGGGGAGATGGCTCGGTGGAATGAGTGCTTCCCTGGCAAGTGCAAGGAGCTGAGTTCACCAAAAAAAACAAAGTTGATGACTGTAATAGTCCCTAGCACATAATAAGTACTCAATAAATACATGTTGGTTGCCAGGTATGTTTTGCACACCTATAATGTCAGCACTCAGAAGGCTGAGACAAGAGAACTGCTGAGTTCTAGGCAAGAATGGGCTAATGAGTTTAAGGCTAGTCTGAAATACCCAGTGAAACTTTTTCTCAAAAAACAAAACTTCATCTTGTTTCTGAATCAAATGAGATAGTTTAGCAGAACAGGTAGATTCCACCTTAAAGAAAATACATTGTACTTCTAAAAAATAAATGAAATCCTTGTAAACTAACTCCTGATCCTAATTTTAAAATAACTGTTATAACCAACCGAACTTACATCAAAGACTTCCCCACCCATGAAAAATTTGCATAGCAAAATAAATTTCTTTTTCTTTCTTTTTTTTTTTTTTTTGTTTTTTTGTTGTTGTAACGGGGATTGAACTCAGGACCCTGCACTTGCCAGGCAGGCATTTATTCTACTAAGCTATCTCCCCAGCCCGTAAAATATCTACACTCTGAAAATAAATCCTTGATTTGCTAAGATAGTAAAAAGATACACCTAAGCAACACACAAAAGCCGAGGCTGATGGTAAGTGACAAAAGCAAAATTAGAATTTATGTAGTCAGGCATGATGACTTAATAATCTGGGAGGCTAAGGGCAAAAAATCACAAATTTGAGTCCAGCCTGGGCAATTCAGTGACTTTGCAAGACTATGTGAGGCAAAATTTAAAAAAAAAAAAGAAAGAAAGAAAGAAAGAAATGAACAAAATAAAATTTATGTGGAGAAAGTAAGTACTCTAAAAGCATCTCATACATATCTCTTGTCTCGGTAAGCACTGAATACTGTGTTACACTGAAAAGTTGTGATGTGGCCTACAGACAAAGCATTGGTATGAATTTTCCAATCCATATTTTTAGAACCTGGGTGAACAATAACTGAAGATTGCAATTGGAGGAATATCTGGAGGTAGTAGGGGCTGGCCAAATAGCTCAGTGGATTAAAGCATGTGATTAGGCAGATACAGGGGCAGGGCCAGTTCGATCCAGGGCCTGCCATGCTGGCCCTGCCCCCAGGGCTCAATGAGACAGCAATTGAGACTGGCCTTGGTGGCACACCCTGTAATCCCAGCGGTTGGGAGACTGAAAACAGGAGAATCACTGAGTCTGATCTACATAATGAGACCATGTACACCCTGTAGACCCTGCCCTAAAATTTGTAATAAAGTGCTCTAAAAGTTGAGGGTTACAACAAATATGTATGTATACAAGAAAGTAGTTTATATTTAGCCCCAAAAATATTGTACTGGATGTGGTAGCACATGACTGTTATCTCAGCACTAGGGAGGCTGAGACAGGAAGGACTGAGTTCCAAACCAGCTTGGGCTACACAATGAGTTCAAATCTAGGCTGGCTATGTTGTGAGACATGTCTCAAAATAAAAAATAAATAAAACAATAACAAACACATATTATCACATGGCATACATTATGCTAATAAACAGTATAATGTAAAACATGTCACCTCATAAAGTACTCTATCACCATTATCATCACTATTTTATAGCCAGGAAAACCATAAACCATAAGCAACTTACTCAAGATTACATAATAGGTTAACAAGACAGAAATCTGAGTTTAATCAATCTTACTTCAGAAGTCACTGATAATAAGTATCTGAGATTTTCAACAAACTGAAGGAGAGACTTTTCATTTTTAAGATTTCAATTTTAAAAAAATGAATTACATATTTTAAATCAAGGCCTGATTCACTATAATACTGAAGGAATAGGTTTTATAAAAATTTAATGAGTAACTGAAACATAACCAAATATTTT
>PVKA01028806.1:6389-29095 GCA_004027165.1 Ctenomys sociabilis
TGGAGCTCCCATCAGGCAGAGCTGAACTGGCCTTCCCTGGCTTTGGGAGTTACTTAGGTACTTGACACTAATGGAAAGAATGGTGAATGTGCTAATTGGCACTGAGTTTTTTTTGAGGGGGGGGGTTGGGGGCTTCTGGAGAGGGGTATTCTTTATTTTCTGGGCATGCACAAAGCTTGGCAGCGGGACATGGGTCCCTGCTCCTTGGTGTGCACAGTGGTACTTGGAGTTGGGGACCACTAGGTACAGAGCTTGGCTTCAAGATGTATGCAGAGGTGGTCTTGGGTTCCATCCTGACTGACTTCATCCAGCCTTTAAATCCAGGGTAGAATCATCTGTGCAGTCCCCCTCCTGTCTGGGCAAGGACTTGGGTTCTTCTTGGCATTCATTGTGAATGTCCCCATCAGGGGACAGTTCAGACCCTGTGGCTGAGATTTCTTTCCTCTTGGATGTGCACACTTGTATGCCCAGGAAGAAATAAATTTTATCTTTGGGGGTAAATTTTGAGGAGTTAGCTCAGTGGTCTAAGCACTTGTCTGACAAGCACAAGGTCCAGGTTCGATCCCTGCTAACTGTGCTATAGCCCTGTACCCCTGAACACACTGTGCTGGTCCTGAAACAAGGCGTGGTAGTGTGCCTCTGTAATGAGCACCAGGGAGGCTGTAACAGGAGGATCACTAAGAGTCCAAGCTGCTGTGTAGTGAGGTTCTATATTAAATAAATAAAAATTAAAAAATATCCATGAAACATGGAGGTGGCGCTCTAGGGAATTGTCTTTTTCTAGGGAGCGTCACCGGGGTGGCGTGGCTCCCGGTTTTCAGGTAGTGCATCTCAACGCTGTGACAGTGGACAATCGCCTAGACAACCTGCAGTTGGTGCCATGGGGCTGGCGACCCAAAGCTGAGGAGACCTCCAGCAAACAAAGGTGGGTTTTCCCAGTAGTGCCTCCTGCTCAGCCCCTGCCATCTCTGTGTTCCTTAGGAGCTGCACGATTTCCCAGAAGGGTGAATTCTCTGTGGTGTGTGTGTAAGGGGATTTTTTTTTTTTCCTTGGTTTTGGTGGAACCGGGGATTGAACTCAGGCCCTTGTGCTTGCCAGGGAAGTGCTTATTCTACTGAGCCATCTCCCTGTCTCCTGTAAGGGGATTTTGATGTTTTTCTTTTTGGGTTGATTGGGTGATAATTGGTTCTGGGAACACTGTAGTTGATGGGCTGGGTGGGGGCTAGCATTCTGCTGTACCTTTGCAGTTTCCTCCAGTGCACTCTGTCCCCTCTTCTGGGGGAGTCTTACTGAATAGTGTGAAGGAAACAAAGGTACTATGTTCCCAAGGATTGGCCTTGTGGCTTTTACCTAGCTTTCCGCAGTCTTGAGAATGGCATACTTCATGAGCTTTTTATTTGGCAGTGCAGGACCTGGGGTCCAGCCCAGCTGTGAGACTCAAGTGGCCCTTAGGAAGCGCCAGGGCCAGCAGGACTGAGTTTAGGAGTGAGTTGGGCCAAGGGCTGTTCAGTCCCACTGGTGCCATTGGCCACTTAATGCAACCTTTCTTAATATTGTAAGTTATGACTGTTGTAGCAGATAGGTGACAGACTCAGTTAAGGTTTAGGGTTTGGAGTGTATGGGGGATCTTTGCAGTTTTTGCTTCTGGGTCATGCCAGCGCCCTGTGCCACAAAGTTGGTGGTGATCTGAGGGAATGGTCCCTGAGCCACTGCTCTGGCCTGCAGGGTGTCCTGCTGACCACACCCTTACTAAGGATAAAGCCAATGTGTGCTTGGCAGCTGCTTTGGTCCCTGCCCTGATATCAGTAGTTTTGTTTTTTTTTTAAATAGGGAATCAAACTCAGGGCCTCATGATTGTCAAGTGGGTGCTATGCCATATTTTGTTATGTAATTCCCTCTTATTTTCCCTACCCCCACTGGAAACTGAACCCAAGGCCCTCATAACAAGCTTTTAATTTTTTTTTTTTTTGCAGTACCAGGGACTGAACTCAGGACCCTGTGCTTGCCAGGGAAGCGCTTATTCCACTAAGCCATCTCCCCAGCCCCAGCCACTTCTAATTTTATGTGTATGAGTGTGTGTGGTGGGGGGTATAGGGTCTTGCTATGTAATTCAGACTGGCTTTGAGCTCATGCAGCCTAGGCTGAATTTGAGATGATCCTTCTGCCTCAGCCTCAGTGCTGTGGTTACAGGTATGTACTAGTACACTTGGTTTGAACTTGTGTGTGTGTGTGTGTGGTGTGTGTGTGTGTGGGGTGCTGTTGAGAGTCTCCCTGTGTGGTTCAGGCTGGTTCTGAACTCACTAAATAACCCAAGCTGGCCTGAAACTTGGAGCAGTCCTCTTGCTTCAGCCTCTGAGTGCTGGGATTACAGGTGTGTGCCACAAGGCTTGACCTAAACTTGTTTTGAGACAGTCTTGCTGAGATGTCTAGTTTGGGTTTGAATTTCTGAACCTCCTGCCTCAGCCTTTCTTGAGTGCTGGGGTTATGGGCATGAACCTCCACCTGTAGCAGAAACTGAGCAGGTCATCAATCCTTTTGGGGGTTTTGTTAGTTTGGACTTTATGTTCAAGTAAAAGAAACTGAACCGAACTTAGCTGAAGTAGACAGTGGCTACTTTCTGGGCCTAGCTGAAATGCAGAGAGCTAGGACAGTGTCACCACCTCCAGTGGCACTGTCTCTGGGGCACTTCCTAGCACCAGAGTCGATACCAGCAGCTGCAGATCTCGTGGCTCTTTGCAGCCCCTTCCTGTCACCAGCATGGCCTGTGTCTGCTATGACATGGCCATCCTGTGACTATTACTTTTTCTGCATATCCCTTTTAAAGCCATAGATAAGTACTGGCAGTTACAGACCTATTTGGAAAAGGGGGGCTGGGGAGATAGCTCAGTAGAATAAGTGCTTCCCTAGAAAAGGGGTCACTTAGAAGCCAGGTGTAGTGGGCTTTGGGTTCTGCTCTGGCTTTTGGGGAAAAGTTTTAGGGGGCTGTGCCTCAGTCAGCTCCTCTGGTGCAGGTGGCCTGGGTTGGCCCTAGACCTGTCAGAGTTTTAAAATACAGAAGTCAACTGGAGAGATGGCTCAGTGGAATAAGTGCTTCCCTGGTAAGCACAAGGGTTTGAGTTCAATCCCTGGTTCCACCAAAAAAATACAGAAGTCTGTGGTCAGACATTGGATCTGGCCCCAGGCCAGGAGAAGCAGTCAGAGATAGCCTGAGGGGTACAGTTCCTGCTAGCCAGAATTTGTGGCCCCTGGGCTAGGAAAAGGACACTTTTTTCCCAAGCTCTGGGTTTCTGCTCTGCTTCTCACTGGGTGCTGGTCGTGGTTGGGCAGTGAGTTTAGCCCCTGCGCTGTGTATATCCTGCTCTGAGCCTCTAGAGGGTGCTCCTGAGCACTTGCTGTCTTGCAGAGCCTCTTGGAAGGGCTTAGGAAGCAGCCAGGGTGTTTTCCACATGCCAGGCCTTCTACCAGCCACATTGAGGGCAGGCTTGCTAGAGGGGTTGGTTCATCAGCTCCTCAACTCTCAGGGTATATAGGCTGTGCCTTCCTGAAGCCCAAGAAGGGTTTGGTTGCTTCTTGCTGGGACCTTAAATTGCAGTACGTACTCTTTCCCCCCACACCCCCTCCCGAACCGGGGATTGAACTCAGGCCCTTGCACTTGTCAGGGAAGCGCTTATTCCACTGAGCTGTCTCCCTGGCCCCTGCAGTATATACTTTACAGACCACAGTTCTTACTATAATTCTTGATAGCATCTGGCTTACCTAAGCAAGATTTTTCAGGTTACAGGGCAGCTTGCAGGGGTGGGGGGTGGAGTGAGGGTTGGCTGTTACTAGCCCACAGGGGCTTCCACAGGCTCAGGGCAACAGGCATTGACATCCATGGCATTGGGCAGAGAGTGAGCAGGAGGATGGAGTGCTGAGCCAGAGTCAAGTTGTTGAGACACAGGTTGGGGAAAGAGTTTCCCAGCATCATTCTGGCCCATGTGCTGGCCTGGTCTGGCAGGTGCACACTCAGATTCTGCTTTCTTTCAGGGAGCAGAGTTTGTACTGGCTCGCAATCCAGCAGCTCCCCACTGACCCCATAGAAGAACAGTTTCCTGTTTTGAATGTGACCCGGTACTATAATGCCAATGGGGATGTGGTGGAAGAGGAGGAGAATTCCTGCACCTACTATGAATGCCACTACCCGCCCTGCACGGCCATCGAGAAGCAGGTGCGACAGAGCCCCCACTGCCCACCACACCCACCCTGCCAGGCTGTGGGTGCCTCTTGTTCTCCTTTCAAGATGGCTGTCTCTTTGGTGTAGTGCTGCCCAGGTGGGCATTCCTGCCCCCCAGGCATGGGCCTTTCTGTGTTTGCTTGTGGTGCTGGGGGTTGAATCCAGGCTTCCCATTTTGGGCCAGCACAGCGGGGCATGGGGCTCTGCCAGGCCCTTCCAGGTTCTGAGATGTGAGTGTGCTCCTCCTTCTCTCCTCCCCCATGACAGTAAGGCCACAGTGGTCTGTGTGTTTCAGCTCCGGGAGTTCAACATCTGCGGGCGCTGCCAGGTGGCCCGGTACTGCGGCTCCCAGTGCCAGCAGAAGGACTGGCCTGCCCACAAGAAGCACTGTCGGGAGAGGAAGCGTCCCTTCCAGCACGAGCTTGAGCCAGAACGATGACGGGCAGTGGAGCTGCCACACCGCAGGCCATGGCTTCCGGCTCTTCATGGACACAGCAGAGACTGGCAGTTCAGTCTGGAGGTGCCGAGGAAGCCAGTGTCGGTCCAGAACAGCCACCATGCAACTCCCTACGGCGTGCACAGTCTGTGGGGACAGCGCCCCTCCAGTGTTAAATCTCCAGCAGAGAGAAGGGGAGATTCCCCAGGACGTTTCTCATTATTTATATGTTAATATGTTTGTAAACTCATGTACAGTTTTTTTTGGGGGGAGACAAGGGGCTGGTTAGAAACCACAAATAGAATCACTTGCTGTAACCCTCAAATGGTGAGCAGTTGGCCACGTATCTAGAAACTCATGCAGCTGAGCTTCTGTCCCGGGCAGTGGAACCCCAGGGGGTGGCCTATACAGGTTGTGTCTGAAAGGGCAGAGTAAAGGGTGGAACCATCTCTGTCGTGGTTGTTCTCTCCCCAGGCAGTTTAGGTTCATGCTGGCAGTACCATGGAATTGGCCACATGGCATGGGTTGGGAGGACCGGCCCTCCACTGCCATCTGAGGAGCAGTGTGGTTTCTGGAGTGGTTCTGTCTTCTCTTTGGAGAGCAGCATCTGAGGGCTGCTTGGCCTCTCCACATAGAGCAGTCATGGGAAATTAGGCCCTGCTTTGCAGCTGTGATCTTCCTGTCTTGAGCTCTAGCCAGCTATCAAACTGGCCCTGTGTTCATCTGTGTCTCAGTCATTTTCCTGTCACTGGGACAAAATATCTGATACCTGCTACTTAAAAGAAGGAAGGACTCATTTTGCTTTGTTTGCTCCAAGGCAGCAGCTGCACAGTGAAGGGACTGGCACCACCAGAAATGAGCTAGGGGCAAAAATGTACCCTTCCAGATCAGGTTTGCAGGGCTGGTCTGATAGCTCTGCAGACTAAACACCTTAGGCAGAGTGCAGTGGCCTGGGTTGAGTCCCTGGTGTGCTATGCCATGCTGGCCCCGTCCCCAGGGCATATTGAAACGCAATTGAGATGGTGTGGTGGCCCACGCCTATGAACTAACTGTAAATAGAATCACTAAGAGTCTGATCTACATACTGAGACCCTGTGGACTCTGCTCTAAAATACAGATCAGATCCCCAGTGACCCACCTCCACCCAGACCCTACGTCCTACAAGCACATTCAGCTAGGAACTGAGTTATGCTTGTGATTGTCATTTTCCCAAGGCCCCATTAAGACACAGGAGACTTGGGGATATTTTACACCTAGACAGGCTGAGGCCCCCGTTTTCCTCCCCCTTTGGTTTCTGGAAGTAGGAATTGGACCCTAGGCTGTAACCTGTGATTCTGCTGCCTTTGCTTTCTCCAGTTCAGGATTATATGTGTGTCAATGATGTCTGGTCATCCTGCCCAGTGACAGCCTTAGAACTTTCAGTGATGTAAGCTGTCTGCATTGCCACATGTCAGGCTTGCCTCTGCCCTACCCCTATATAGCATTTCTGCTGAGTTGGGATACTCTGCACTCTTCACTGTCCCTGGTAGGTGGCCCTTCAGTAGCCTTTGTTCTGTGAGCAGGTTCTTAGAGGAATGTGCTGAAATCACAGTGGCAGTGTAATCTTTTGCGGGGAGGGGTTCCTGGAACTTGGGGAACTCGTGCCCTTGGACTTACAGCAAGAGGGCCACCAGGCTATCTAGAAGTTGGGGACACTGCTGGATAGATGGGCTCCTGCACAGGCTGCTGGTTGAACCTTCCCTTGGGAAGGGGAGGTATGTATGACCCTAGCACAGTACTGCAGACAGCCCTTGGCTTGTACCTTGGGGCATCCTAGAGCTGCAGTAATTTTAAAGCTTCCAGGGTCCAGCAGAAGCCAGGACAGCGGGGGTGGAGGGACCCAGGTGGTTGCACTGGGCTTAGATGAGCTTGATGGTATGGTGACTCGGGATGAGTCCCACAGACTGCATGTAATGGTCTTGGTGTCCTTAGGGGACTAGGCAGGTTGGGATATGATCCTGTCGATGTCCCCTGCTGCCCTAACCTGCATTCACCATCTCATTTGAAAGACTGGGCAAGCAGTGCCCAGCTTGTAACCCGTCGCCAAGGAGGTGTCTATAGCCTGCTTCCATTCCTGTTCACCTTTCTGGCCTGTGTGATGCCTTGGCCCCCTCTGCTGCTCATGGTCCTGACTTGTAGCTGTCCCACGATGGCGTTCAGAGGCTCCAAGGTGGAATGGTTGGCTTCATTGCCCTGTGGCTGAGATGGGAGCCTGAGGTTGGAGCCTGAGATTGGTCTGAAGGTGTGCATCCCCACCTTCCTCTGCCTCTGCCTGTGCTGCTGTCTCCTGGTCCTGGGGCTGGGTTTGCAGTTGTAGCTCCATCTTAGCCCAGGGCTGGGAACACAGATGTCCCCTGGATTTCTGTCTCAAGTGTTAACCACCAGCAACTGTCCTGAAACAATAGGGAAGATTGTCTTGGGCTTATGGAGGCCAGGATTTGTATGCAGCTGTGTGCAGGGCCACATTCCTTGAAGCACCAGGGAGAGATGTGTTCCACATTCTGCACCTCTGCAAGAGTCCGTGAATACCTTCAGATAGTCCAGTCTTCACATGATAGTCCTGTGTGTCGATGGTGTTCCATTTCTGTCCGGATGTCCTCATAAAGTCACATTGTATTAGGTCCCACCTTAATACTACAGTTGAATGGGCCCAAATGGTCCAGGTTCTTGTGTATTGCAAGGAAAGAATTGAGCGTATACCTTGTATATACTAAGTTTACTGAAAATCTTGGGGCAGCAGCAGGAAGAGGCAGAAGGGTAAATAGGCAAAAAGGGCTTTGTGACATAGGCTTCTAGTATGTATGTATGCATGTCTGTGTGTGTGTATTTTTTGGTATCAGGAATCAAACTTGGGACCTTGTGCTTGCCAGGGAAGCACTGTGCCACTGAGCTATAACCCTGGGCCAGGATTCCAGTATTTGTAGGGTTGGACATCCCTAGGTGGATGTCTCCGCTGTTTTCAGCAGTCTCCTGATCACTGGGTGGTAGTGTTTTTAGAGTTGAATGGAGAGAAAGGAGGTGGCTCACACAAATTCCCTGTTGCTGTGAAGTTTACTGTTGAAGGAAGGGAAGAGAGTGACTGCTCCTTCTGATTGTACTACTAAAGCTTTATTTACTTGTTTTGGTGGAACCGGGGATTGAACTCTCTCGCACTTGCCAGGGAAGTGCTTATTTCACTGAGCCATCTCTCCGGCCCGTAAGGCATTATTTTATTTGTCCTTTTAAAGACAGAATCTTGCTATGCAGTTCAGGCTGCCTTGAACTCACTTTGTAGCCTAGGCTGGTCTTGCACTCAGGGTGAACTCCTGCCTCAGCTTCCTGAGTGCTGGGATTACAGGGGTGTTCTTCCAGGCCCGGCTGGCCGGGAACTTTCTTGAGGGGCTTCAGCGTTTGCGTGGCCTCCGAGGAAAGATTAGTTTCCTGCCTCCTTCCCACCCCAAGACCTTACTCCGTGTAGTCCAGCGTCAGACCCTATCTGGTCTGTACCTTTCTGGCTCTGCTTTCCCCTTCCAGCCCCTTCGGGCCCCGCCCCGCCCCGCCCCGCCCCGCCCACCTGGCTCTGAAGCCCTACCCTGCGACCCCGGAAGGAGTTGGGAGAGGTGTCGCGTGCTTTCTGGACCAATGGCGGGCAGCCGGCTGCAGGAGCTGCAGACTGTGGACACCGAGCTCAGCGCGGACACCGTGGAGTGGTGCCCGCTGGAGGGCTGCCGGCGCCTGCTGGCCTGTGGCACCTACCAGCTGCGTGGCTCCGGGGGCGAGGTGCGGTGGATGGGGGGGCAGGAAGGGGCCGGGGAATGAGGGTACCTCAAGCGGGAGACAGCAGCACCTGCGCCTGCATGGTATTGGCTTAGCACAGATACCACGTTTCTGGGCTACGTGGAAACTTCATGCTGCGTCTAGAGGATTCGCGCACTATTGGTCGGGGCCAGAAAAGAGCGCTCAGACCACTGAGATTGAGTTCAGCTTCTAGATAGAGCTTGTCTTGGGAAGCCTCCTCTGTTAATCAGAGAAAGTGTATTTTTCCTAGGGCGGGTCGGTTGAGCAGCCACAAGTTCGCCTAGGCCGCGTCTACCTGTACATTTTCAGTGAGGACGACTCTCCTTATCATCTGGTCGAGGTCCAAAGGAGGGATACCCCGGGAGTGCTGGACATGAAATGGTAGCGCTTTGGTAACCACCCCACCTGGCCTGGCATTTGTGCTGAGTATCTGTTAACTTAATGGGACCTGGTGTCTGAGGGCCTCCGGCAAGATAGGAAGCACCGCCCGGGAGATGGCTCGGTGGAATAAACACTTCCCTGGCAAGCGCAAAGGCCCGAGTTCAATCCCCGCTTCCGCGAAAAAAAAAAAAAAAAAAAAAACAAGATAGGAAGCACCTGCACTGTGCTCCCATCCTTGTTCCCCCACCACCTGTTGGCAGTTGGTCAGAAAGATGTTTCCTTGGGCCTTTGTTTCCTTTTTTTTTTTTTTTTTTTTTTTCCTTGTTAAGCTAGAGTGAGGATCAGCCTGGGAGGCAACAGGATTTCTGACTTCCTATGCTGGGGGCCCTTTGGGCTGGCTGTAGGAGTGTAGGCTCTAACTTGGCTTTGAGCTGAAACTAAGTGGTAAACTCTAGGACAGTAATTCTCCTTGTGCTGCTTCCTGCCTGGGCGCTGATGGTGTATTCTCTTTCCAGGTGCCACGTCCCCATGGCCGGCTGTGGTGTCTTGGCTGTGGCAAATGCCAGTGGGTCTGTGGAGTTGCTCCGCCTGGTGGGATCTGAGGTGTGTGCCTGGTTCTGGGAGTAGAAGGGGCTGCAGGGATAGACCACTTCCTAAAGCAGACTGGTGCTGGAATTGTTCTGAACATTTTAAGAAGTTGTACAAGTGACTCCACAGAAGAACTGTTCACAGAGCAGCAGGACAGGGATGTCTAGGGTTGATAGGTTGAGAATGGCATTGGTGTTCCCATGTGAAAATGGGTTTCAGGATATAAACGGGTTCCTGTGTGGTTTCTGAGGTTTCACAGTGATCTGATTCTGTCCTATGGCAAAATGAATTCATGTTTCGAAAAATGTTGGGGAACAGGGAGCCTCCTAAGTTAAGTGATGTTACCTGTTCCCAGCCTCCTGCTAACAAGGAGTAAGGGACATACTAGCAGGTTCTGCAGTAGAACCGAGTGAAGATTCCCTGAGCTAATTCATAGTGTTGAGGGCCTGGGTAGGAAGGGCCTGCTCAGAGCAGTCAAATCATTCTGGGGATGAGGGAAGTAGATGGCCAAAACCAGGTACCAGGCAAAAGGAAGTACATCTGGGAAGGGGCTTGAATTCCACTGAGTGGCTACTGATATTTGTTAACAATATTCAGGTGTTTAGGTAATAAAACCCCCCCATAGTCCTAGACAAGAGAAGTACCATTTCAGTGCTGTGATGGCTTCTAAAATGGAAGATGAGAAAAGTTCCCACTGTTCTTGTCTCTGGGGATTGAATAGGCCAGGTCCCCTGGAGACCTGGATGGTCTCCAACATGTGACCTTTAGAGCCCACAGAGGCAGTGTCATGTCTGGGAGAACAGAAGATGAGGAAGAGACCATCTTGTCCTCAGGTCACATGTGTGGGCAAATCTGGGTTGCCACATTCCAGCCCTGAACAGTGGCTGGCTGGTAGTGGTTGGTGCCCTGTGTCCTTCTGGGGGATGAAGAGGCATGTGGCTCCCTTCTCACCATAGGACAGCAGACCCCTCCTGGAGCCTTGGTCCCGCCTCTTGCTGGGGGAGGAGCGTCTGGCCTTGTCATTGGATTGGTCCACTGGGAAACGCGGAAGGTAAGGCCCAGGCTTGCCCGGAGGCCCTCAGTCTTAACCTCTGTCTTCATACTAGCCGTCATCTAAAAACCAGGAAAGTCCTATCATGCTAAATGAATGGTGATGTCATTGGGAGAAGCTGATGGTTCCCTCACCTCCCATGTTTAGGGCCAGTGACCAGCCCTTGAAGATCATCAGCAGTGACTCCAAGGGGAAGCTGCACCTCATCATGCTGGAGGAGGCAGGACCCAGGGTGCAGCATGTGGCCACGTGGCAGGCCCACCATTTTGAGGCCTGGATCGCTGCTTTCAATTACTGGCAGACAGAAGTCGTGTATTCAGGTCGGTGTACCTATGCTGGATATTGTTATGGTTGGTGTGATGAAGAACATGGGTGAAGGAGGCAGGGAATGGGGCCCTGGTGAGGGCTGAGGTACTGCCAGCCTGTATGGAGACTGAGTTTCCTGATAGCCCTATGGCTGGCAGCACTTCCTGTCCCACAGGGAACCATACCCTCTGCCTGTGCTTAGCCTGAGTATTGCCATTTCCACATTTCTCCCTGTCTGGTGGTCTCCTTAATTTGAGGCTATATTTTACCTTTTGAAGAAATAGGAATCATGAAAGAAATAAGGTGAATTTTCTGGTCTTTTGGGTGGTTTGTACTTTGGGGAAACTAATGTGGAAGGAGAAATCAGCAGCTGGGGGCAGAGGAGCTCAGGGAGTGCCTCACGTGCAGGTGAAGATAATTCACATGAGGTAGAGATGCTGGACTTTGGAAGAAGATAGAAGAGGAGCCACCAGATTTGCAAAGAGCCAAAGAAAAGAGCTGGAAATGGAACCTTGGGAAATTATTTATCACTGAGCTGCATTTCCACTCCTTTTTTTTCCCCAAGAGGGTCCTTGGTTGAGCAGGCTGGCCTTGGACTTGGGAACCTAAGGCTTCCAAGTAGCTAGGATGATAGGTGTGCCATAGTGAATTCATTTTCACATTTTAGTGAATTCTACCAGGATGGCGGAGACCAGGGACGTTTTGCTCAGCTCTCTTTGCAGGCTCTTCTGCCCAGGCCATAGTGCCAGTGTCTCTGCTGGTGGCTGCAGGTCCTGGTTTCTAACCCCAGGAAGCTTCTTGGGTTACTCGGCCTGCCTCGGTCCTCTCTGCCTGGCTGATCATGGCCCGTGGTCCCTGCCTGCCCTTTTCCAGTGTTGCTGCCCCTTTCTGTCTGCACAGAGTTTTCCGTTTTTTTCCAGCTTCTTGCTGGTTTCCCACCACTCTTGCCAAACAACCCTGTGGGTGCACATGGCCTGCCTGCTAGGTTGGAAGCCTGCAAGCCATATTGGCCACCTATGTCCTTTACTTTCCTGGAGTTCCCATCTTGATTTTTTTTTTTTTGTGGAGGGGCCACAGGGTCTCAGTATGTAATGCAGGCTGGTCTCAAACAGGGATCCTACTGTCTCAGGCTCCCAGGTGCTGGGATTATAGGTAGGAATTACAGGGGAGCACCACCATTCCCAAGTTAAAGGCATCTTTAGAGAAGCTTGCAGCACTTGCCTGCCAGACCAGGTCTGCTTCCCTGTCCCTGTTCCTGTGGCTTCCTGTACTCATCCCAATTCAAGTTATAAGCTTCATGCTTATTTTTTCCTGAGGGCTGAGTCTTTAGGTTTTACCATCACACCCTTGACTGGTCTTCATGAGAATTTTTTCTTCATGTGCCAATTTTTAAGTTCTCTCATCCTTGAATTAGTTCTGCTTTGAGGCTTAGCTAATTCACAATGGGGCTGTGGTAGGGGCAGTGATGTAGTAATTCCGGATGGGCTAATTCACTTGAGAGGTGACTTTACTGAGTGAGTGCTGGGGTGACAGGGATATGAAGTCTTCACATTTGCCTAGCTCTGATGCAGTGGGAAGGGGAGGGAGGATGAAAATGAACACAAGCTGAAGTTCTGTAACAAGGAAGATGCATAGGTGTCAGAATGGTAGTACTTCCAAAAGAGAGGTTCTGCCCTGGTCCTTGTCAGCCCTGTTCCTCAGCTTTTCTTCCATTCCTCTTGCTGCCTCCTTTTGTCCTGTCTTGATGTTGCTGGTCTTCAGACTATATCAGGGCACTAACTCCAGTTCTTTATCCTTTGTTTTTTTTTTCTTTTTTTGGTGGAACTGGGGATTGAACTCAGGCCCTTGCACTTGCCAGGGAAGCGCTTGTTCCACTGAGCCATCTCCCTGGCCCCCTTCACAGTTCCCCACCAGCCAGTGCAGGGTCCTTTCCTTGTGAGTTACAGAGGGAGTTCCCATGGCAGCCCAGGGGCATGTGCTGCTTCTGATAGGCGGCTCCTGGCAGGCATCAGCCTGGGCAGGTGGGACTGTGATGCCAGAGCCTGGAGGCAGGTGCCTTCCCTGCAAGTCTGTGTCATGTGTCTCTTCTTCCTAGTCCTTCTCAAGGACAGTCACTCAGGGACCTCACAGACCCTCTAGCTGCCCCACCATCAGTGCCATGACACTAGGCTTCTGTGTCCACACAGGCGGAGACGATGGCCTCTTGAAAGGCTGGGACACCAGGACCCCTGGCTCGTGTATCTTCACCAGCTCAAGGTAAGTCAGTATGGGACCCAGACCCAGCCCACAAGCCCCTGCCCCCACCCGTGCTCAGGCTGGCTGTTGTCTGCAGGCATGCCATGGGCGTGTGCAGTGTCCAGTGCAGCCTGCATAGGGAGCACATCCTGGCCACAGGGAGGTGAGTGCCTGCCCTTCCATGGTGCCTACAGCCCAGTCTACAAGTGTCTAGGTCCTTGAGGAGACAGGAAGAGCGGAACAGGTCTCCTGGAGGTGTCCTGCCTGTGGGAGGGACTGAGCACTGGTTCCACCCACTTGGGCTTCCAGCTATGATGAGCATGTGCTCCTGTGGGACACCCGGAACATGAAGCAGCCGCTGGCCGATGCTCATGTGAGGGGCGGAGTGTGGAGGCTCAAGTGGCACCCCTTCCACGGTGACCTCCTCCTGGCAGCCTGCATGCACCACGGCTTTGCGATCCTCGACTGCCGCAGGGTCACAGGTATGTAGACATGTGCAGCTGGCTGGGCTCTGTGTCCCCTCCTGTCCTGGACTTACTGTTCCCCTCAGTTTCCACACCCACTCTCATCTGTTTCTTGTCAGCCATTAGCTCCTCTTGCATTCTGTAACTCTGGTCATGCTCAGTTGCTTGCCAGAGGATGGCTCTTGCTGCTCTCAGGCAGCCCACCTCAGTTCTTGCCTGGGAGCCGCATGGCAGAGCCCTGCATGTGCTGAGCCTAGCTCTTGCAGTCGCCTTGCTTCTGAAGATGCCCAGGGCTTCTTTAGCATGAGCTGCCAAAGTCAGGGCTATTTCTGTGTCCTCCATCCTGTTGCCCTGCTTGCCAGCCTCCCCTACCTGCCCTTCCTGTGCTCCTCTCCTCTGCACCCCTCTTTCTTGCTCGCTCAAGTGCTGTAGCTTTGGAGACAGGAACATCTCTCACCCTAAAATATCAGCGGTTTGCTCTCTCTCTGTACAGTGCCCATTTCCTGAGTGTTGGGTCTGCCATGTCCTGCACACTTCAGTTGGTTAGAACTTTCTTCTCACCATCACAGATATTTTGCAGTCTCCCTTGTAATTTCTTCACAAGTTGTCTGTATAGACTGGTGGATTTTATTTTATTTTACTTTTTGAGACAGGTTCTCACTATGCAGTTCAGGCTGGCCTTGTGCTCACTTTGTAGCCCCCAGGCTGGTCTCGTACTCGCAGAGATCCTCCTGGCTCAACCTCCTGGGTTCTAGGATTACAGGTGTGTGCCACCATGCCTGGTTCTAGAGTGGTGATTTTATTTTTTTTGTGGAACCGGGGATTGAACGCAGGCCCTTGTGCTTGCCAAGGAAGCGCTTATTCCACTGAGCCATCTCCCTGGCCCCTAGAGTAGTGATTTTTGACCAAGCTTGCAGGCTGCCTTGCCCATGCAGAAGGGAGGAATGCATGTTCACAGGGGCCATGTTCAGTGTGTGCACTCAACCCATGCTCCTGTAGTCCTCACCCACTACCTGGGTCAACAGGAAGGTGGGGACTTGGAGTCTTGTCTGTTTCCTCCCCCAGTTTCTGCTAGTGTGTGGTTCAGTCTTTAGTGCTCTGTGTTTAGAGGATGTAGGTGTCATTTTCCCATCTGCTCCCCATTCTGCTCCACCCTTTTGTCATTAGTGTCCCTCAGGTCTAGCATTTTTGTTTCAAAGCATACTTGGCTGATTCAGTGTAGCTATTTGTCTTTTTTTGTTCTTCCCTGAATCACTTCTACATTATGCCAAGGGTCTTGGTCCTCCTGGTGTCTCCTGATGCAGGTGTTGCTTTCCCTTGGTCCTGATACAGGTTTCCCTTAATAGATACTCCAGCTTACCCTGTGTTTTTGTTTGTTTGTTTTTGAGACAGAGTCTCACTATGTATCCCAGGCTAGCCTTGAACTCATGGTGATCCTCTGTTTTAGCCTTCCAAGTGCTGGGATTATAGGTGTGCACCACCACTCTGGCTTCTAGGTTCTCCTCTGTAATGAAGGGGAACTGTGTGTGTGAGGCCTTGAACTTGTGCCAGTACTTGTTTCTTGGTAGCTTGAGCCTTGCTGGAGTGAGTTATTGCTGTATTCAGTGAGAGAGAACCCATGACACCTGTCTTCCTACTTGTGTTTTTTGTTTTTGTTTTTGTTTTTAGGGAAGGGTCTACAGGGTGTTTAGGGTCTCACTATTAGATCGGACTCACAGTGATCCTCCCGTTTACAGCCTCCCAAGTGCAGGGTTACAGGCATGCACCGCTGTGCCCAGTCTCAGTCATGTCTCAGCATGCCTACGGGCCCTGCTTGCAGGCACTTTAATCTGCTGAGCCGTTTGGCTGGTCCAAAAATTGAGAAGGATTTTTTTTCTTTTGGCTGGCTCAGGCTGCCTTAAGGATGGGTCAGGTAACCCATGTGGAGCTGGGGACTGAACTGTGGTACCCTGTGCATGATTGCGTTTGCATGAGCAGATGCTTAAACAGCTGAGCTAACTGACAGGTCCTCCCTACTTGTGTTGGTTAGCATTCTTGGGACACCTTTTTTAGGCACCAACTATTGAACTCGCTTATCAGGTAGGCACTGATACCTCCGAGCTGTGTCCCTGACCCTTGATTAGCATTCTTTTTTTTTTGTCTTTTTGAGACAGGGTCTCACTATGCAGTTCAGGCTGGCCTTAAGCTCACTTTGTAGCTTAGGCTGGTCTCGAACTCACAACAATCCTCCTGCCTCCCGAGTGCTGGGATTACCAGCCTGCACCACCACGCCTGGCTCTTTTTTTTTTTTTTTTGGTGGAACTGGGGATTGAACTTAGGCCCTTGCGCTTGCCAGGGAAGCGCTTATCCCACTGAGCCATCTCCTTGGCCTCCGAAAAGAAAATTTTGTTATCACTCCATTTCAGTTCCGTCCTTCCAACCGTCTGTCCATCCGTCCTTCCTTCCTTCCTTTTGCAGTACTGGGAATGGAACTCAAGACCTTGAGCTTGCCAGGCAAGCCCTTATGTTGAGGATTTTTTTTAAAAATTTAGGACAGGGTCTATATGGTCTCACTACATAGATTGGACTTGTAGCGGGTCTCCTGTTTTCAGAAGCCTCCCAAGTGCTGGGTGGGATTACAGGTGTGCGCCATCCCACCCTGTCCTGCCGCAGCATGCCCCAGGGACTGGCAGGTGCTGCTGTGCTGCGCTCTGCCAAAGCAGGTGCTTTAGTCCAGAGCTATCTGGCTGGCCCTGAAGGATTTTTTTTTTTTTTTGACGGGGGGGCATTGGCTCAGGCTGCCTTAAGGGCAGGTCTGGTGTGGATTGTGGGGCTGGAGATCCAACCATGGTCCCCTCCTCCTGAGTTTGCCCAGTCGGGCGCTTTAAACAACTTTAACCTGCAAGCCTCCCCCCCCCCCCCCGTGGATTTTCTTTTTTTTTTCTTTTTTTTTTGTCTTTCTTTGAGACAGGGTCTCACTATACAGTTCAGGCTGGCCTTAAGCTCATTTTGTAGCTCAGGCTGGTCTTGAACTCACAATAATCCTCCTGCCTCAGCCTCCCGAGTGCTGGGATTACAGGCATGCGCCACCAAGTCCTTGCACTTTTTTTTTTTAACATTATCCAGCACTCTATGTACTCATTCAGATTTGTTTATGGGTTTTTAGTTTTTTCCATTGTTTTACAATAGCAAATAATGGTTCCTGAATACATCAACATGTGCTTATATTTGGTTGGAGAGGTATCCTTTGAGGTACTGCCTCAAGGGGCCTCAGGTAAGTGAGAGTGTTTTACCCAATAGCACCAGAGTAGCTTCACCCACAGTGCAGATTATCCAGTTTTCAGGTTTCTGCCACTTAATAGGTGACAGCAATTTAAATATTCATGTCTGCAATTAAGAGTGAGATTCTTATTTATTTATTCCTGTATTTTAGGGAATGGTCTACAGGATGTTCAGGGTCTCACTACTAGATTGGACTCCATAGTGATTCCCCTGTTTACAGCCTCCCAATTGCTGGGATTAGAGGCACATGCTACCATGCCCAGTCTCAGCGTGCCCTAGCGGCAGGGCCAGCTTGGCAGGCCTGAAGAGTGAGATTCTTTATATAGTATATGTTGAAGGACTGGTTTTGTATTTTTGATTTTTAAATTACCTTTTTGCCTACCTTCCTCTTTGGCTCCTAATTTTTTAGTTTTAGAGCTCTTTCTGGAGATACTTTCACCCAGGTGCTGGGGATTGGACCCAGGACTTTTGCACGAGCTACTCCCTAGGCCTTTGTATTTGAGACATGGTCTCACTAAGTACTACATTGCTGAGGCTGGGCTCAAACTTTTGATTTTTCTGCCTCAGCCTTCTGAGTGCTGGCATTAAAGATGTGTCACCCCATGCAATTTGTGCTGGAAAGTTATTGTTTATTGTAGTTTTCCCATTGTGGGATTTGTATGTTTGTGTATATATGTTGGTGAGAGCTTTTTTTTTTTTAATCTAATATATTTAACTTTTAAAAAAAAATGTATTTAGTACAGGGTCTACAGGCCCTCACAACATAAATCAGACTCAGTGATTCTCCTGTTTTTAGCCTTCCACGAGCTGGGATTACAGATGTGTACCACCGTGCCCAGTGTCAATCACCGGCTCAGCACACCCTGGGAGCTGGGATCAAACAAGCCCCTGTGCTTGCTTAAGCAGGTACTTTCGTCCACTGAGCAGTCTGACTGGCCCTTTTGTAGTCTTTTTGAGACAGGGTCTCACTACGCAATTCAGGCTGGCCTTGAGCTTACTTTTTAAATTTATTTTTTATTTTTTTATTCATTTTAATGAGAAGAGATAAAATAATAATGGAACAGTCTCACAAGCAGGTGAGACAGTCGCAGTAATTAATAGCTGCACATTGTCTTTGCAGTGACTACCCAGAGAGCAAGACGCAGGCGTATTTTGTCTGAGCACCTGGTGCAGCCTTTCTTATTGAGCTGAGAAAGTAGCTATGTGCCCTATCTTGCATGTATATATCTTTCTCACTATCAGGTGGTCCTTTTGTAGCTCCCTTTTTTGTTTTGTCAGAGATGGTTGTTCCATTACTGAGCTCACTTTTTTAAAAAAACAAACAAAATTTGTTACAAGGTTTTGCTATGCAGGGGCTGGGGATATGGCTCAGTGGAATAAGCGCTTCCCTGGCAAGTGCAAGGGCCTGAGTTCAATCCTCAGTTCTGCCAAAAAAACCCCAGAAAACAAAAAAGGTTTCGCTATGCAGTTCAGACTCAGTAACCTCCTGTCTTAGCCTCTCCAGCCCTGGCCTTACAGGTGTGTACCACCATGCCTGGTTCCAGGGCTGCACGGCTGGTTCTGGGGCCAGCATAGCTTGAGGTATTGAACTTGGGTGCTTGTGCTTGCCAGGCAGCCATTTAAACCACTTAGCTTTCTCCCCAGCCCCTTGAGCTCACTTTGTAGCTCATGTTGGTCTCAAACTCAACAAAGATCTTCCTGCCTCAGCCTCCCAGTGCTTGGATTACAGGCGTGTGCCACTAGCCACCCAGACTAAACTCAAACTCCTGGGTTTAAATTATCTTCCTTCCTCACTCAGTCTCCTGTGTAGATGGGATCATATGTGTACGCATGTTCTGCTTAGTGTTTTCCTCTGGTGCTGGAGATCATGCTCATGATCTATTCACATACCAGTTAAGCACTGTACTCTTAAGCTGCACTTTCAGCCCTGTAGTACTGATTGCTAATTTCTCTTTGTGTCACCTCCTCAGTCTCAGCCACAGCTAAGTGTCCTGGTTCTCTGATGTTGTCATGCCCTCCCCAGGAGCCTTGGTCTCTGGATTCTTTGAGAAGACTCCTAATTGTGGGATTCTCTGCATCCCTGAGTGCTCAGAACCTTTCCTTGTAGCCTGGACACTTGGAGGACTGCAGTCTAGCCTGGGTCCCGGGCTGTGGTCTCCTGCATGCACTGGGCCTGTGTTCCAGTGACCAGGCTGGATTCAGTCCCAGTCGCTACATCAGAGGTCTTGATGAGGTGCTCGGTGCTCAGGTGGGCTCCCTGCTCGCCTGCTGCTGGTGTGAGGCTGCCTTGACTTACATGGCTGTGCTGGCAGGTGCTGGACCTGCGCAGGTTTGGCCGGTTGCTTCTCCGGCTTGAATGCCTGCCTCTTCTGCACCCTTTCGGCTGTTCACCCTGCTAACTTGGCCTAGTTTTGGCCCTGCTTCCAACCTCTAAGCTGCTCCAGCTTTCCAGAAAGATGCTGTTATGGGATCACATGGGGGCAGAACCTCTGTTTTGGACCAACTAGCCATGTCATTGGCACTGTGCTTGCAGGTTCCCCTGGGCTACTCCATGCATGTACTCCATTTCTTTTTTTGTGTGTGTGTGGAACTGGGGATCAAACTCAGGCCCTTGCACTTGTCAGGGAAGCGCTTATTTCACTGAGCCATCTCCTCGGCCCCTCCATTTCTCATCAATCCCTCCCTTCCCACCTGGCTCCTTTGTCTTTTGCTTATGAACCTGAACTGAGGTCTAGCTCCCCATGCCCATGTTCTAGAGCCTTGGCTGATCTGAAGCCTCATGGAGTAATGCTCTGTCCTGTTCTCTCCTGCTCCAGAGAAGCAGGAAGTGTCAGTCTTGGAGTCCTACAAGCTGCCCACCTCACTGCTGTATGGGGCTGACTGGTCTTGGCTCCTCTTCCGTTCCCTGCAGCCAGTGCCCCCTACATCCCTTGATGGTGACAGGGGAGACCAGGTCTATGGGCTGAAAGCTGCAGGTGAGCCATTGGCACCTTGACCTGAGCAGATAGAGGGTGAGGATGACAAGGGTGGTGCCAGAGATGTCAACTGAGTGAAGCTGTATTTTTTTTTTTGCTGTTGTTGCCATTCATAGAGGATGTGTGGAACAGAAACAGCCAGCCACACATCCCAGCCAAATTCTATGATTCTGATCTCCACCTTGAAGGGGCAAATCCTGACAGCAGGCTTCTGGCCACCTGCTCTTTTTATGACCACACACTCAACCTCTGGAAGTGGGAGGCCAGCTGAGCTTGAGATCACAGAGACCTACGCCAGAAGTCTGTTGGGCTGCTGGGAATGGATGGACTGATTTTTTGGCAGAGTGGGATTTTCCTTCTACAAAACTTAAGTTTCTTCAGTACATTTTGACTTTGCACCCTAACCCTAATGTATTTAAGCAACTATTTGTATTAATTAAATGAATGTTTTGGGGAAAAACATGTTACTTTAAAACATCAGAAATAATTTTGTAACTGGATGAATTTCTTTTTGGTGTGGTAGAACAAACCCAGGGCTTTGTACATGAGACACACCCCCAACCTGGAAGTATCTTTAAAAGCACATGAAAAGACCACTTACTAAAAAAAAAACAAAAAACAAAAAACACTTCCTGCTGTAGGAGAGCAGGTCCATGTGTACTTCCTGAACCACCTCAGATCATACTTGGAAGCAGGTGGAGGCAGTGTGAGCACTAACCGCACTAACTAATGGGCTCTCAAGTCCTGGATCCAAAGCGCCTGGGAACACAGATCAGGCGTATGACTCATCCAGCTCCCAGTTTTGAATGCTGTCTCTAGGAGCGAGTGGGCCAGACTGACAGCCAAGCTGTAAGTCCCCGCACTTCATAGGTGACACTAGCACTGGAAGAGAAGACAGGCAGTTCTACCCTTAATTTTTGATGATGGTACATGCTAGCGTAGGTCAGGCTGATTAGTTTTGTTGTAAGTAAATCCCAGTTTGGTACTAGGAACTGAATTCTCAGCCTTCCTCCAGCTAGACAAGTATTGTGCCACTAAGCTGTATCTCTACCCTATTTTACAGTTCATAGGGGTTTTACTTTCCCAGGCTGCCTCAACCTCCTGAGTACTGGGGATTACGGTTGTGTGCTGCCATGCTGTCAGCTGGCCCATTTATTTGGTTTTCCTGCCTTACTGAGGATCAAACTTGGGACCTTGCACTTGCCAGGCAGGCGCTTATGCTGCTGAGCTATATCCCTAGCCCTGGCCCATTTATGTTAAGTAAAAACATGTTGGGCCCTCTAGAGAATGTTATGTTTTTGAGACAGGGTGTCACTACACAGTTGAGGCCGGCTCTGAACTGACTTTGTAGGGGCCGGGAAGATGACTCTGTATAATAAGTGCTTCCCTGGCAAGTGCAAAGGCCTGAGTTCCATCCCCGGTTTCGCAAAAAACCTCACTTTGTAGCCCAGGATGGGTCTCAAAAGCCAAAGCAATCTTCCTGCTTCAGCCTCCCAACTGCTGGAATTACAGATGTGCACCACCACACCCTGCCTAGAGTTTGTGGGAAGGATAATTCATGTAAGGGTCAGCTAAGTATTCTGGAATACAGGTCTGAGGAATTGTAACTGAATAGACAAACGAGATATTGATCATCAGAGACCTATTTGGCACTAACTTCTTGTGCAGCCTGGTTTTCTCCAAGGGCACAGTTATTTTTCACCCAGCTAAAAAAGTGCTACTCTTGCAGTTCATAAAGAATACACCAGTTGTTGCTTTGGGAAACGTACTAGCCAGTGTTGCCTATGGTGGCCTACCTAGTACATTCTCACTGGTATAAGACTAGCATGGGCAGGCTTGCACCTATATGGAACCTCTGTATAAACTGCACGAGATATGTTAGGTGGCGCTGTCAACTGCCTGATGCCAAACACTAGTCAGCGGAAAAGGCCTTTAATAGAAAGTCCACAAAGGAATACTCCCCGTGGGACAAATCTGAGACTGGGTCAGTGCAGTCTCTGGTTCATAGGCAAACCTATAGTCATCACTGGATTCTAACGTGGGAAGTTCTTGGGATACAGCTGGAAGAGCTTGCCTTCCTGAGTGGGCTCAAAGCCGTACTTTTCCAGGTTGTCAGGATCGAAAGTACCTTCGTTGAAGTCCTTTTCAATTGCGGGTGCAACTGTTTCCATGAAGAGGGCTTTCGCTGTCAGTGGCGTGTCTGTGCCCTCCGGAGCGCGGTAATTCACGTAGGGCTTGAGCTTGAAGCCGGTCAGGTTTGGGACGATAAATTCTGGAATCTGTTCCTTTATCTGCACGAACTTCCAGCCCCGGGCATGGACACCTGTGCCCTTGGCGCCCCGGCTCTTGTAAAAGGTGCGGGGTCCCCGCTTGCTTGTCCACTTGCTCATTCTGTCCGCCCCTCGTACTAGGCCTTGAGTCACTGAGGTCAGGAAGCCCATGCTGTGCTCTGTGGGAAGGGAATGTTCAGAAAGACCCAGGTCAGAGGAAGACCCCGAAGACAGAGGTCGCTGGGCTCCGCCCAGAATGCAGAAGTCCGAGGGAGACCCTGGACAAAGGGGATGTGGTGCCAAATGTAAATGAAAGGACTAACCTGGACAGACGGCTCTCAGCTCGCGCCTGAGCTCCACAACTCTGCAACCTAGGGGCGCTTCCGAATGACGTGTCAACCGAGCAACAAGAGAAGCTCCCATTGGTCGCCGCCGTGCCAACGCTCAGGCCCTCGGGGGGCGGGGCCTCGGAGACCCGTGAAAGTGGCGAGACGGGTGGCGTGCCGGGAGCGCGTACGTCAGCAAACTTCGGGGAGGGGGCAGGGGCGGGAGCGGGAGCGCGCTGGCCTGAGTCACCACCCTGCGTTGGGAGGTGGCCGTCTCGGGTCCTGCCCAATGGGGGAGGAGCCACCCTTTGCTCTTCTCGGCCCTGCTACGCCTCGCCGCTGTAACCTGAGCTGCTGGGCCGGCTTAGGGTGTCAACTGCCCTC
>PVKA01028807.1:0-29000 GCA_004027165.1 Ctenomys sociabilis
AGCACAATGTGTGATAGCAAAATCTTGGAAACAACCAAGATGTCCATCACATGAGGAATGGCTGAAAAAGATGTGGTATTTCTATATAATGGAGTATTACTCAGCTATTAAGAATGATAAGTTTGAAGCATTTATACTGAAGTGGATGCCACTTGAACATATACTTATAAGTGAAATAAACCAGACACACATGTGTAAATATCGTATAGTCTCCCTAGTATAACAAGCGAAAAGCAGAAATACAAAAGGAAATGTACAACAAGAGAAACGTTTTGGCTAACTGGTTTTAACTGGTGATGGAGCTGAAAGAAGGGAAGAGGCTCTAGGTTAGAATCCCATTTGCCTGCTGCTCAGTCCAAGCCTCAAATAATATTTCCTCCCAATGCTTACTTAGACCCAGCTAAGCATGAGTCACCGAGGCTGCGAGAGCTCGCGAAGTTAAAGGAAAGTAGGCTGCGGGCTTCCCCGCCGAGCAAGGGTGGCCAGGCGGCTCGCTGGGATCAGGCCGCCCACGGACGCGGTGCCATTTAATCCTGTCTGGGAGGAAGGCCGCGGCTGTTTGCACTTTTCTCTTCAAAGACGGGAAACTGTCTGAAAATCGTTGCAAAGGACTTAGTGCTTGTTTCTTTTTCTTGGCATACTTTTGTCCTCATTTTGTCTAATGCAAACATTGGAAAAGGAGTGCGGTAGCAACAAAAGTCCTTTCTCTGGGATGCGAAGCACAAGTGAACTCTTTCTTCTCCCTTGATAGCTTGATTTTTCAGGATTTTAAAACTTCTTCAGAAGATATCACAGAAAGAACCATCTACACACACCTATTGCTTTATGGACTTCAGAGAATAAAAATATTTTATTCATTAATTAACTCAATAAATGGACTCAATGGAGTGGGTGCTAAATGCTAGGCACTGCTCCGGCAGTTGTGAAGAGACATCGATGAAGAAAATAAATACTATACGGCACTTACTCCCTCATGAAGGCCACCAACAAGAAACGCTGAACACAACAAAGAGGCAGACACCACAGTAGGGAACATAGTGCGCTGCAGTGCGCCGAGAGCTGGGGATGAAATCGAGACATTGATCCTACTGCCTACGTGAGCAATTTCCTAAGGCACAGGTCCTGAAACAAGAGCCAAGAGGCCACTACAGTGGCATCTCAGGTGTAAGACTCATTTTGTTCCACATTTGTGGTCAAATACTGAAAAGCTGAAGAACTGAACATGCAGTGTTTTTCTCACAAGAAATAAGGGGAAGACCAGGGATGCAGCTCAGCAGCGCAGTGTCTGCCTGGCAAGCACGAGGTCCTGCGTTTGATTCCTGGGAAAAAAGCAAAACAAAACAACAACAACAAAAAGAGAACAAAGAACACCAAGTAATTGGTTCTGATCCCCCACATTATAGGACCACAGGATGCTACCTGGGCATGAATGAGTGGCACAGACCGAAGGTGGCCCCTCTGTGTTGCAGGCCAGATGTCATGTGTGACTTGCTCTCGGGTCTGCATAGGCTTTTTCAAGTTCTGATTTTTGGTTCAACTATTGAGTAAAGTATGGCCATTGAGCAGCTTTTATTTGAACTTCACTTCTGCAGTAGTGGTGAGCTGGACTGTGGAGCCCTTCGACAGTGGAGATGTCACTGTATTTCTTCCCTGGGGTGAACATAATCTCCAGTAATTAATTCAGCCTGACCTTTGTTGGGTGTTTGTATTCTGTGCTAGGCACAAGAATGATGCCAGGGACCCACAAGACATATATTTCATTGGTTAAAATGGCAAATTTAATGGAACATATATATTTTATCACAATTCCAAATTTTAAAATTAACACCTTTTAGTTTTCACTAAGTGTCAACTATGTGCGAAGCAACACACTGGAAATGCAGTGAAGGGAAAGTCGCTGCCCGCCCTGAGCTTATCCATAATGCAACAAAAGAAGTACAAGTCAATCAAAATATGTAATATTTGATGGTGATGGTTTTATGCACATTGTGGAGTGAGGCAGGGAAGAGATGTGACAGACTGTGACACAGTCGCATGCAAGCTCAGCCCTGGCCTGAATGGAAGATGGGAAGGTTTCTTTGCACTAATCCATGGTCACAGAAGTCTCCAGAAGGGAGCAGAAGTGTCAGCTACATCTTGGAGCAGAAGTAGGGCAAGTTTCTGCAAGCTGTAGGGGGCACTTTTTATATAACAGGGAGGCTTCAGTATATTCCTGGCTGGGAAGGAAGCCGCAGTCAGGTCTGGGAACTGCCCTCGATGCTCTGAGGTTTGCCCTTGGCTTCTTAGCCAAGCGGGAGCCAGGGGGAAGTTTAGAGCTGGGAGGTGAGGTCACCAGATGCATGTGTAGAAAGATCCTGCAGCTTTCTCCCAGCAGGGTTTGGGCTATCTACAGAGACATTCATTGTCAACAAAGAAACACTTATAAAAACCTTAATAAAAACACCTGCCATTCATTTCCCTCCAGTGTCTTTAAGTGTCCTTTCAGGGTCCTCCCAAGGAATTCAAGCAACCATCAGCCCCTGGTCTACACACTATGAGGTCCTGAGTCCTGTCGACTAGACTGCACTCAGAGCTTTGACTCCAGAAGAGGAGACAATAATCCTGGTTCCTGGTGACCTCTAGGAAGCAGGTTCCTGTGGGAAATTCTGGGGCCACGGATCCATTGGCTGTCAGTTTTTTCCTCTCTCTTTTTAATTTTTATTTTTTTGATATGGAGGATTGAACCCAGGACCTTGCACTTGCCAAGCAGGTGCTATGCCACTTAGCTACCTCCCCTGCCTCCCACTGGCTGTCTCCATTAGAGGCAGCTAGTTATGTTGACCCTGAAGTGGAACAAAGCTGCCTTTGGCTTCAGCCACATGAACAGAGCCTAGTCTGTAAGCATGGGCAGCACTCCTGGGAGTGCAGGACGGCAGACGCAGACAGCTCTGGCCGTAATTCAGACCAGTCATCATTCATGGTACAGAGTATCTATGGCTCCTTTGTCTCAATCTGGAGGATAGAAGTGGGGATATCTGTCCCTCTGCCTTTGCCTCATCAACATTGCAAAGTGGTTCATTGGTGGCCAAAGTGAACTTCTAAACACCCAGCCACTTCCCTGTTAAATAATGTCAATGACTCACAACTCTAGCGACTCCTTCTTCCTCAGCAGCCCCCAGGTCTGGTTTGTGCCCTCCCTGTGCTCATACACTGCTCATTCCTGGGCCAGCTCTGCTGTCCCACTGGCCAGGGCAGCTGCCTGTGCCTGTGCATGTTGCCCTCTGCTTGGAAACCCTTCCTCCAAGCCTTTCTGTGGCCAGCCCCCACCATCAGGTATTCGATCAAGGGCTGCCAACGTACAGAGGCACCTCACACGCTGCCTAACAGCATTCCTGTCTTGCCTCCAGAGCCTGCCTGCTCTCTCCCTGACTCACTCCACAAAGGGCATAAAACCATCACTATCAAAAATTATATATTTTGATTGACTTAGGCTTGTTGGTGCATTTCACTAGCTGCACCAGAGTCTTCAAGATGTAAAACTGTCTTCACTATCACTCAGAGTTTTGCAGACTTGTGATTGAGATTTTAAGTTCCTATATATCTATTTGACTATGCTTCATGCGATCTATTGCTTTCCTGTATTGCTCATTCAAGGAATCCATCATATTTCTAATTTCCTCTATTTTTTTTTTTTTAGCAATGTCTTCTTTAGATGCAGTTATTAATTCTTTTACTGCAGTTTTTTTCAGATTGGGTTTCCTCCAAATGTGTCCATATTTGATTCTTTATTTCAGATGCTATGAATTCAGACCCTGTTAATTCATTCATTTCAGCTGAGCTAGTGTCCTCTGCACTTGTCATGGGTGGGCTCAAGGCCTGAGATTGCATTTTGTTCCTTGTCTTTATCATTTTGTATAACACTGACCTCTGACCTTTTGTGTAGAGCTTTGTGTACATTATAACCTTAGCACCTACTGAAATTCAGGCGCAGATCTATTAAGTTTGAGTTTGTCCGGTTATGCCTGGCCTGGGTCTAGCGGTTGTATTCTGCTCCTTCCTGTTTCAGCCCTTGGAAGTGAACCTGTGGTGCACCTCTGTTGTGTTCCTTGGCCCAGGGAGCACAGGGGAGTGCAAAACTCTCCCACATGCTCACTGAGCCTGGGCTTGGCTGGATCTGAGGGTCCTGAAGAGTCATAGGAGTTCTCAAGCACAGAGGGCTGCAGGGGTCCAGATGGTGAAGTAGAGGGTCTCACTCACGTGGGTGCCTGAGTTTTGGTTTCCACAGTGCTGTTTTAAAATATATGAGTGTACCATTTAGGAATAGTCAGTTGAACATATTGCTTGGTCCAGTATTTCCCTTGCTACTGTTTTTCTTTGCGAGATAGATATGAAAGGTTAAGAAATGCAAATGTAACTTCTTATAAATACATTGTATATTCTACCTATATGGTTGTTGCGACTGATGGTATAGCTCTACATGATAATTTGTTTTGACACTGTAGCAGACATATTTATTTACGGGAGACAGAATTTTAGAAATAACAGAGTCCTTATTAATTAACTAGGGCCGATGCACACCCCAAGAATTATAAGAATGGCACCTGCCTTTGTTCTCCTTCACTTATATAGGTTCCTTGGTTGCTATGGCAATCGTGCTGGAATGTTGTGCCCACCTATGTTTGTGGAATAATTGCTCCGGTAGAAGGACTTATGGCTACCTATGGGCATATAGCTTGGCTCCTAATTCCTTTAATTGGTCCTGCTTCCTCCCTTATCTCCTTCATGTTTGTGAAGTTTTGACAAGGCAAGTGCAGGAGTGAGGGATGGGGCAATCTAGGCAAGGCCAAACGCGGAGGTGGCCTAGGCCAGATATCTTCTTTCTAAACACTTCAGACTGGGTCAAGCTAAGCTGATTTCTGCTTCAGTCTCTCCTGCTTCTAAGGTGAGTGAGATATTATAGTAGAGCTTCTTTTGGCTTAGGACGCTTTCTCTTACAATGCCAGGAATTGAACTCAGAACTTTGTGCTTGCTAGGCAGGTACTGTGCCATTGAGTTACAACCCCAGCCCTCAATGGTAGACATCTGTCATCTGTTCCTAAGTCAACAGGCTCTGGTGAAAAGTCATGTAGAAATAGTGGACCACTGTGTCTATAAGCCATCCTGCTCTGGCATCAAGCACAATAGAAAGTTATTAAGAGTACAGGGGCTGGGGAGATGGCTCAGTAGAATAAGTGCTTCCCTGACAAGGACAAGGGCCTGAGTTCAATTCCTGATTATGAAAAAAAAAAAAAAAACAGTACAAAACTGGACATAGGTTATTGTGACCTTGATGGTTAGTTGATTAATTGAAGAGATGTTAAGTCTCTCAGTGCATTGTATTTCTCATCAATAAGTGACAATGTGAATAGAAACTGTTTCATAATTCCTTTGTGTGCAAGAGATGTAGTGAACATTCAGTGAAAGTTATTTTTACTCTTCTTAGGTAGAGCACAGTGGCTGGGGTTCAATCCCCTGGGTGTGCTGAGATGGTGATTGAGACTGGATGTGGTGGCACACACCTGTAATCCCAGTGCTTGGGAGGCTGGAAACAGGAGAATCACTACGAGTCCCATCTGTGTAGTGAGACCCTGTACTAAGTACATAAAAATATTTTTGCAAATATAAACCCAATAATATTGACATATTATAAAGTTGAAATTTTCAGTAGAAAAATTTCTCAGAGATGTTTTGATAACATCACATTATTACGTTATATGAAGCTGACACTAATCTGTGAGACTGCTGCTGATTATCTGTTACATGTAATGCCTAAGGAAAGCGTGTTAATGAGTGTCAAGAGTGAGCTTGGGAGATAGCTCAGCAGCATAAACACCTGCCTGGCTAGCAGAAGGTTCTCAGTTCAATCTCCCCTGAAAAACCTCAAGAAACAAAAATCAATCAATCAATCAATCAATAAAAAGTGTCAAGTTAAATAAAGAGAAATATATGTACCTCAGATCTAATGATTAAATGAAACAGAAGAAAATTACATACAACACAGTAGATGAAAAAATTGTGTAAGTAGTAGATTTCTGTTTTTTACATGCTATCTTTTATATATTTTATATTGAAACAAATGTAGGAAACCAATAAATCTCGTCTGGTGGTATATGCCTGTAATCCCAGCAGTCAGAAGGCTGAGGCAAGAAGGATCATTGTGAGTTAGAGACCAGCCTGGGCTACAAAGTGAGTTCAAGGCCAGCCCGAACGGCATAGTGAGACCCTGTCTCAAAAAGATTTTTAAAAAAGTCAGTAGTAAACACCTGACTATCTGTATTTCCCAGCCAGCTCCTATATTTTTTGCCTATTTACACACTTGAAATAATTCCAAACATATGAGTCATAGAACTCAAGAAGAGAATATCAAAATACACTGTAAATGTTTAAATTTTAAAAATAATTGCAGTAAAAGATGCATTTTTACGAATTCCCCTCTAGAGCCTTGTTCTTGCCTCACACACTCATCCAGTTGGTCTTGCCTCTTTCTGGAGCACTTCAGGAGGTCTTGTTTGGCAAGCGTCTTTATGTGGTCACAATTCAGTGACTGCAGGAGGGCAGGCTTGAGAGGGTGTTATGCCATGTGTTCTCCTCACCTTTGTCACCCAGTTTGGCTTTTCCTTAAAGTCAAAATAATATGCTTGTGAAAGGAGTCTTCTTGAATGGATCAAGGCCACTGAGGTGGCCACATTGAGTGGCAGCTCAGCTGATGGTAAGAGGGGCCCTGCTGGTTAGCTCAGTTGTTTAAATACCTGCTCATGCAAATGAAGTCAGACACACATGATAGCGCAGTTTGATCCCCCACCTCCACTTGGCTTACCAGACCCACCCTTAAGGCAGCCTGAACGAGGCAAAAAAAAAAAAAAATACTTCTCAACTGATGATAAGAAATAGGGTCTTGCTGGACTGTTTCAAAAAGTAATAAGAACAATAGAATAAATGTGTGTGAACAAAGAGGGAATATTTTAAGGAAGACTGTTGGCAATGTCTTTTATTACAATAATTTTATTAAATTTTAAATATTCACCACCTGTTTTTGCTCATACCTTCATACAGGAAGAGGAAGCTGCTTCTGAACTAGAGCTTCAAGACATGCTATGTCATGTACTCAAATATTTTTATCTAAACTCATTTAATCTCCACATTAATCATTTTGTAGCTGATGGAATGATTCATAGATTATAATTGATTTATCATATATGCACTCCCATAAGTGGACAGGGCTGTTAAATAACTATTGATTATCTTCTCACTTTTTAATATATAAGGAAATCTTTCTAGCAAAGTTCATTTTTAACATGCTGATGGGACATTTCTTGTGTTGAATTTGCACATCTGAATGCCTTCACCATACATCTCCATCTTGCGTGTTGAAAGACCGCCCAGCTGTGAAATCTACTGTGCCCTCTTGGGTGCGCCTCTCTGTCATTGTGGCATGCTGACCTCTGTCACAGTCACTTCTACTACCTAAAATTCCTCAGTTATGTTGTGTGTTTTTCAAGAAGAATAAACCATGATGCAAGTAGGAATTGTGTACAGCTTGTCCACGTTTGTACTTTGTGAAATAAAAGTAACTGCAATAATGTATCACATTACCTAGCTCGCTGCCTTTGGTCTTCTTCGGCTGCTAGGCTTCATCTGCTGCTACTCCGGGAGCTCTGCAGTATTACAAAATATGTTTATTCACTCTGTCCACATGACTCAGGATGAAAATCCTATGAAGATTCACAAGGCTTTTGGAACCCATACTATCAGAGCAGCAAATCATCTAACAGGCTTAAAGAAAACAGAAGTGGATGTAAGGTTACAAAGCTTGTAACAGGCTGTGCTGCAGCAAGGAGCCACAGGAGGGAGCCCTCCTGGAGCATCTGGAAAGTGGGACTTAGGAAGCAGCTTGCAGACTTGTGTCAGTGATCAGAACCTTCTAGAAAGCTTGCTGTGAAGGACAGTTGTGCAAATAAGGGTCCACATTTCTCCCGCTTGATTTTAGCTAGTCCCACGTGCTTTCCCTGTTCCTACAAATGCAAGGGTCCACTTTTGGTGGTTGACGCCAAAAGCAGTCTCACAGGGCATGACTGCATTCATGCTGGAGTTGGGGATGGTGGCTTGGTAGCTATGGAGGACACCAAAGCAAACTGTTCTAGTCCATGATCCACTGCAGAGTAAGAGGGAGTGAGTGGAGCAAAGCAGAAAGGCAAAAAGCCCTCCGCTAAGCCACAGCTCCTCTGCCCTGCAAGGGAAAAAGACAGAGCCAGGACCTCTAGTCTGCTTCAGTTTAAATTATTTGTGTCTCACTGCTTCAGTAGAAAGCAATGGAGCACCACCTTGTGAGTCACTGTGTTCTGAGCTGTATTGATTGTGGCACTTACCTAACAGCTTGAGCTTTGGCTTTTAGTTCACCAGAAATCTGTTTATTAATGCCTAGGGCAACTGAATATATATTTTGACGTTTGCCCTTATTATTTTATGAGTTTTGGACATGGCATGCCAAAAAATTAACAGATTAGATGGTTGTCTGTCTTTTTAGTCTGAGTTTCTAAGCAAGTTCTCCCCACTGACCTTTCACAATCTTTTTTCTTGGGCTCTGAATTTCCAAATATTTTCCCCCATTGTACCATGTTAATGGTACCAGCTAGGAGGGACCTTATTAGACATTTTAGCCAACACATCTTTAGCTAGTCTTTCTTAATATGAGTTAAATCGTGTTTCTCAAAGTGTACTCTGTAGACTTAACTAGTATCTTTCAGTGACCTAAAATAAATGAGTGACACAATTACTTGATTCAAGCTCACAAAAATGTGTAGTGAGACCTCTGTCCAGTGTGACTGATATCCCAGTGAGAACAGGAAAATCTGGGCAGAGGAAAGAACCATGGGCAGAAAGGGAGAGAGACTGATTTTTGCTGTTGCAAGTCAAGAAATTTTGGGGGTTGCCAACAGTGCAGCAAAAGGGAAAAAGGAAGGATCCCTCCCTAAAGACTGGGAAAGGCAAAAGCAATTATGACTTTGGAGATTTTAATCTTCAGAATTCAGAGGGAACAAGTTTTGGCAGTCTTAACATTTTCATTTTGTGCTCTTGATCCTGAAGCCCGAGAAAGTCCAAGGGCTAGGATTCCATTGGGCTGTGATGTCAGAATGTGGTCTCCACAAGCCCGTGCTGGTCTTTTCTGCCCTTTTTCTTCACTCTTTGAAGGTGACCTGTTGCATTTTTTGTGCCAACAACCAGCTGTGGGTTTCTGACCTTTGGGGCCAATAATCCTGGTTGCATTTTGTGGCCATGGCATGCGTGCAAAGGTTGAAATAGATATTGTTAACTGGGAAGTAGCTGTTCAAGAGAACCTGTGATAGGGGATAGGGAAAAAGGGAAAATTATATATATATATATATATATATATATATATATATATATATATATATATCATAGCTAAGATGGATACACTGATAGTTTCTTAGTTCAACGAGATGGCACGGTTATATCTTGTACCCTGAGTAACTACTCTGAATATAACAAGATGCAATGGATTTTTTTCCAGTGGATTGATTATTGTTACTCTACTCTGCTACTATCTTGTTTTAAAATTGTTTGTTATTTTCCTGGTTTTTATAACTAAGAAAAAGAAAGAAATATTATTTGGAGTCCATGTCTAACAAATTTTCAGGCAGACCAGAGGGACTGTCCTTCACTGAGACTTTTCAGCATGAGAAAGTCTTACGAAGTCAGACTGATTGTGTGTGTGTGTGTGTGTGTGTGTGTGTGTCTGTGTCTGTGCCATAATTACATTTCTTTGACCTTGTTTTGGACTGTCACCTGGTCAACCTTCATCTTATTTCTAAGATCCCTGTTGTCATGTCATGGTAGACACACACTGAGGTGTAACCAGGATTAGAATGCCTGCCTTTAAGTTGTGATATTTTGAGCAAAACAGGAAGGCATTATTAGCAGTGGCTCCACTAGCGGCTCCAGCAGTGGCGGCAGCAGTCTCTTACCTCTGTGTATCCATCTCACATTTCTCTCTGGCCAACACCTAACCATTCTCCCATTGTTAATAATGAAATGAAGCCTCTGTGGCTTTTTCTGTCTAGAATCAGCAAGTGAGGATCAAAGAAAAGAGAGGCTGTCAGAGCAGAAACTCATGGAGGGGTTAGAGGAAGAATAGGGTGGATGAGGTTTGCCTGCCAAGGAACTGACCTTTGCTCTAAACTAAACAGTCGATCAGAGCATGGGAAGGACAGATATGGAGCACTAATTTTTTTAAGTTAATGTGTTTTGATCCTGCCTGGACTTGTGACCCTGTGGCTCTCTTTTAATCTCCAACCATGATTTCTCCAGGTCTTCAGCAGTGGCTCCACCAGTGGCTCTAGCAGTGGCTGCACCAGTGGCTCCAGTGGTCCCTTAACTCAGCACATCCATCTCACACCTCTCTCTGGCCATCACCCCATTCTTCCATTGTTAATAATGCTAAAGAAGTTTAATTTCATCTGTAACCCATTGGTTGCTGAGGAGAGTGTTGTTTAATTTCTTGTGTTTACAAGTAGTTGCAATTTCTTTTGTCATAATTTCCAGTTTCATTGCACTGTGGTCAGATAATATGCATGGGATAATTTCTGTTTTCTTACATTTGCTTAAGCATGATCTATGCACTAGTACATGGTCTATTTTAGAGAACATCCCATGTGCAGCTGAAAAGAATGTGCATTCAGATGTTGTTGAGTGGAACACTTTGAAAATATGTTTATTTGTTCAAAGAATTGGTTCAGCTCTGTTAGCTATAATAAGCATTAATGTTTATTTGACAAATTTTGCACACCTATATCTGTTAATCTGGACCACAGATTTGCTGATGGAAAATATGGAATAGTACAATGATTGTTAATTTTTTGTTCTTGTTTTGAAATTTTGCCTCATGTGTACTGTAGCTTGTTACTCTATTTTTGTCTTTGTTTCTGCTATTTGTTTTTACTCTTTAAAATTAAATTAAAAAATAATGTTGAAGCAACTTGGTACCTTTGGAACCCAGTGCAGGCATGCTTGACGGGGTCCAGGTACAGCAGTCAGAGCCATTGTCATCATTCTGTCGTCCTGCGGCATGCCTGAGCTTTTCACACAAGAAGATAAGGTTCCAAGAGCTCATGCCTTCCTATTTTGCTCAAAATACCACAGTTTAAAGGCAGATAGACTTTTTATTACTCATCACACCTGGATGTGAATTCTGAACCTGCCATGAAAAGACAACAGGGACCCTAGAAAGAAAATGAAGGTTAATCAGATGAAGGCCCAAAGACAAGTTTGAAAAATGAAATTATGATGTGTGCACATGCACACACGCGCACACACACACACGCACACACATACACGCACACACACACAGGCACACACACACAGGCACACACACACACGCACACACACGCACATGCACACACACAGGCACACACACATGCACACATACACGCACACACACGCGTGCACACACGTGCACACACACACACGCACACACACATGCACACACACACAATCATCAAGACTTTATTTTGTCCATTATTGGTGCATCCACATTTCTTGCATCACTTACCAGAGGTAGTTGGCCACAACACTGACTTGTGATTCAGTAGGTGGCTTGGATTGAAATTTATTCACTCATCTAGGTTGTTTCACATGGAAGGTGTTGCTTTATCACAGAAACCAAAGCTGTTTATGTATGAAAATGATGGAGCAAGTTTCTTTGCCTGTATGTGCAATAGTTTGTTTGTTTGCAGCACTAGGAACTGAGCCCACTGCTTTTGCATGCTGGGCAAGTACTCCATAGGAAGCTATAACATTGGCTCAAGATCCACTTTTCTTGTTCTTAAAACAATTTAAAATATTTCAAGGCTATTTTATGAAAGTTGTGAGCATAGACTATAATGAAACTTTACAACAAACTGCTGTCTGGGTCTTGAAAGACTGAAAAAACACATAACTCTCCTCTTAGTGTCTCTGACGCCACATGAGTTTCTCTTACCTGAGTTAATTTACTTTTGTTTTCTTCACATCACTTTTCTCTTTCTCCACAGACAGTGAAGTCTACAATAGGAGTCTTAGCTCTGGGGTTAACTTAACTAAAATGAAGTGACCAGCTGAAAACCACAAGAGCTCTAGGATTGATTGTCATCTTCCAGGGACAGCATATGAGTGTCTTACCCCATCGTGCAACCACTCTATTGTAGATTACATGGGAAGGATGGTTCACCAGCACCATGGATGGGACCCACCATCCCTGTGAAGACAAGGTAGGGGACAACACTGCAAACCAGAGGGCAGTCCACATTTTATTAATTTTGTTTGCTCACCTATTCCTTCACTTTTCTTCCATCATTCAGAGTGACTGCAGGACTTATATTAGAAACTAAAAGAGAAATATCATAGAAAATATGCAGTCTGCTCTGAAGGTCACTCAGATGGAAACTTGCAACTGTGTGTCCAAGCCAAACCAAGTCTTGCTATGAGTTAGGGACAACTAAGTTAAAGGTGATATTTATACTAGGGACTGATAGGATTTGACAAAGTGTCCATGCTTATAAGTAATAATAAATCTCCCCTTCTTCTTCTTCTCTCTTTTTCATCCCCTCCTCAGGCTTATCAGATTTTATTTTCAAATTGACTCTGGCTTGTCCCACACAAAGTTCAAGTGTCAAAAAAAATGCTATTGTCAAGTGCCTGATTTTATTTTCTAGTATTCACAGGACACCAAAAGCTACTGTGGGGCTGATATATCATGCTACTGAAATGACAGCATTAGTTGCACATTGACAAGTTTGATATCCCTTCAGTGGCAATTTAATTCTTGCTGGGTCTTAATACTCAGAAGGAAAGCACTTTTGAAAATGTTTGATTAACATCTGTCTCCCTCATTCAGCTGTCAGGATGGGCTACCAGGCAAAAAATAAGTGTTTGGGGTTGAGGATACAGATCAGTGGCATAAGTGCCCACCTACCAAGTGCAAAGTACTGAATTCAATTTCTGGTATCAAAAATATAGAGGCTTGTGTCTTCCAAATGTCACATAAAACCAAGCACAAAATACATATCAAACATTTGCATGGATAAATGAAATAATAGATCAAATATACTGTAGTCTAGGTCAAAAGAATAAGTCTAATAGCATTTGAGTAGCTCTTTTTGTGTTTCTTGAAAATCACCCAGAGTTCATTCTTTAACTAGGGATCCATGGTTAACATTTAATTTTATGCTACTCTATTCTGAACCTAAAATATTATGACTTTCTAGTACATTATAAATTACAAAGACCCTTCATGAAACACTTCTTTACAAAATTTAAACATAGCCGCACATTTTTACTTGGGACAAAGTAACAAAGGAATTCTGGTCCTTTTAAAAACTGTGTTTGACATTCAGATATATGCAGTGAAGAAGGTACCTTGTAGAGCGATACAATAATTTCATTGTTAGGATTCAGAAGTAAAATACTTGAACCAATTGAAGATAAATGGATGGATGGATGGGTGGGTGGGTAGATAGATGGGTATATGGATGGGTGGGTAGATGGATAGATGGGTGGCTGGCCGGCCGGCTGGCTGGCTGGATGAATGGATGGATGGGTAGGTGGGTGGATGGATGCATAGATGGGTACATGGAACTCTCTCATGTGATCATAGAGATAAAAAACTCTCATGATCTATTACTTGCAAATTATGACCAGAGATAATGCTGATGTAATTAAATGTCAACTTTAAGGCCTGTAAACCAGGGTTGGTAGTGATCTAATCTGTACTCGAGGCTGAAGGGCCAGAATAGTCTGGAGTCCTTCAAAACAGAAGTTGATGCTTGTGGGAAGAAGAAAGATATGGCAGCTTAAGAAGCAAGCAAGAATCACCCTCCCTCTATGAATTTGCTCTAACCAGGTGGAGTTACACCTGCCCATATTGGTGAGGCCAGTCTTCTTTACTTAGGAGATTCAAATTCTAATGCCTTCCGTACACCCTCACTGCCACACCCAGAAATCTGCTTTACCAATCATGGAGCTGTCCCTTTGTCCCACCAAAGTGACACATAAAATGTGCTGCAGCATCATGTAATTTCAGAGAATTACCTGGAATGGAATTAACCAAGTAGAGGGCTGTAGATGGCCACATAGCAGTCATAAGCCATGACTGCAAGAGGTAGAATGAAAACTGAGAGTAGCCTTCAGGCTAAAGTTAAGGACCAAACAAACACATAGAATGAATGAGGATACATAAAATTTCCTCCCCTGATGCATCCCCTGTCCTCTGCCAGCACACTAATCAAGAAGGCAAAATGAAAGCCTTCAGCTAAATATTTAGGATTGTATAGGGGCTTCCAGGTCAATGGCATCAGGGTCATGTGTTCAAATGGTGGTAATTTTTAAAAAATCAATTATATCCAAGAGTTCATTTTTTCATGGGTTGAATGAAGAACAAACACATGTGAATAATTACTTTACTTGTATGGAAAGTGATTAAAAAAAAAATTAGTCCAGACAATGATGTTTAAGACTTTGAAATCTTCATGGAGTATTGATTCAACTCAGGGAATTTTTTTTTAAAGTGTTAGAGGCAGGGTAGAACATTTTCCCAGGGCTTTCTTCAAGGCGTTCTTTACCTCCTGATTCCTCAGGCTGTAGATCATGGGGTTCAGCATGGGGATGACCATGGTGTAGAACACGGAGGCCATTTTGTCTGTGTCAAGGGAATGGCTGGATTTGGGCTGTAGATACATGAAGATCAGAGTCCCATAGAATATAGTCACGGCCGTCAGGTGAGAGGCACAGGTGGAGAAGGCTTTACGCCTCCCTTCGGTGGACTGGATCCTCAAGATGGCAGCCACAATGTATAAATAAGACACAAGCACGGTGGCCAATGAGCTGATCATGTTGAACCCAGCAAAGATGAATATCAAGATCTCTTTGAGGCTGGTGTCTGAGCAGGCAAGGGTCATCAAAGGGACATCGTCACAGTAGAAATGATTGATTATATTGGGGCCACAATAGATCAACTGGAAAGTCACTATTGTGTGCAGTAAAGCAATAGAAAAGCTGTATAGGTAGGGGCCCAATACCAGCCACATGCACACCTTTTGGGACATCAGAACCATGTAGAGAAGAGGGCTGCAGATGGCCACATAGCGGTCGTAAGCCATGACTGCCAGAAGGAACATCTCCGAGATCAAGAAGTTCAGGAAAAAGCCCAGTTGTGTTGCGCATGCGTAGAAAGATATAGACCTACGCGTGGTCAGGAGGGTGTCTAGGAACTTGGGGGCTATTGACGAGGAGTAGCAAAGGTCTACAAAGGCCAGATTAGTGAGGAAAAAGTACATGGGTGTGTGCAGCCGAGAATCTAACTGGATTAGGGAAATCATCCCCACATTTCCTAACAAAGTCAAAGTATATACTGTAAAAATGATCACAAAGAGAATGATTTCAATCTCTCGATGGACAGAAAAGCCCAAAAGGATAAATTCTGTCACTTTGGTGATATTCCTTTCGGCCATTTATTCGAATCTCTATGCTGTAGAACAAAAGACAAGTTAGGGGTATAGACACGTGGGGGTACACGTCTTGTACTTGTGGGATAGGCTGGCTTGGGAGAAATACAGTTGAAAACATTGACATTCCAAAGGAATAAGGAATACATCTGCTCAAAACCCTCCTCTGTATATTTTCTGAGGCTACGAATTAAAAGATCGCTAAAAAAGATAGCTGAAGACAAAAAAGATAAGAGAATAAACATAATCCTTGTATATTTGTAAAGATATTTAACATTTTAGATTTGGAAAATTATGATAATAATGCAGTGGATAAGAAGAGAGCAACAATTTTTCATTTTTGTGTTCCTTTATTTTCTATTAAGAAAGGAAAAAAATTCTTATACATAATTCATTATGTTTCTAAATAGATTTCATCATAAATATTATATATCATGTAACCAGTATATTCATTAAGAAACAAAACTAGCCATTAAATATTTCTGCCTGTGAGTCAGGCATATTTAGAATTTTTCTATAAAAAATTCATTTTCAAATATTGCATTCCACAGAAAGAAAGCATAAATATCTATAAGACTTTTGTTTCAATTGCATCACTTATAATGAGAAATGTTCTCAACATTACCTAATCTGTGCTCGAATACCATAAGTCAATGTTTTTAAAATGACTGGTAATGCTTTCAGTAGTACAGGTAGTGGCACATTGCTCCTGCATAGCTGCTAGAAGGGGAAAGAGAAGGAAAATGGAATCCAATTCAATAATTAATACTTTCTACCTTGTTATTTTCCTAGTGTCTGTCCATGGAACTAGAAGCCGACATAATATCTTGTCCAACCACTCTTACTGCAAATCTTGCTTCTCATAGAATTATGCAGAAGCAAGGCATATTTATCCTAACTGTACTGTTTATACACACACATCATGATTCTTCTTTTGTATCCCCCCCCTTTTTTTTGTCTAGACTTGTCAAAGATGTGTACTCCATTGTCATTAAACCAATTTAGGTGCCTGAACTCTGTGACACAATCCAACACAGCACAGCATTCCACATTAATAGTGAGTTATCTGAAGAAGTTATTGACTATAGCCATTTACAACTCAACTTATTATGGCCCCACGTTATATACCTCATTTTTATACTTTTCTTTAATGGTTAAGACCACGATAGATCATTTATATACCAAATGATGTAGCTTTTGTTTCTGATGAGGTCAGTGAAGTCCCCTCAGGGTTTATCTTATGGTCCTGTACCTTATTCTGTAGATCCTTTGTCTGTGTCATCAATGCAGATGAGTCACAGCCAGTGCTTGACCAGTTTGCTCTCTATGAGAGCCTGAGAGAAAATTTTCTCTCCATGTGACTCTCCCCAGGCACACTATGCATCATCACTATCTTGTTGGTATTTGTACTTCAATAAAATAAAATAAAATAAAATAAAATAAAATAAAATAAAATAAAATAAAATAAAATAAAATAAAATAAATAGAATCCGAGCTGGGGCCCTTTTCCTGAGCTTACTCAGAGGTGTTGCCCCTTATGTGAATTCTGTGTTCCAAGGAAGCAAAGAGCTATGTGCTCCTCCAAGGGACATCAGTTTCCAAAAGCCTTCTTAGGTCTTTACTTTCTATGCTTTTTCACCTGCACTTCGCAGACAGAATTACTGAGCTCCTATCTCCATCTAGAACTCTTCATGTAACATCTGCATGGTGTGGTGACTGGAAGTTCTCCACCCTTGTCCACCTCTGAGGCTGAGAAAATGAAATCTAACTATAGAAAGTCAAAGACAAGTGATCTTACCATATCAAATTTAAAAAAAATGAAGCTTACAGCATAAAAAAATAGTAACTCCTTTCCTCTCCAAACATGTTTCCAAGAAGGAATCTAAGGGCCTGCCAAATAGTTCAGCAGATTAAAGCACCTGCAAGCAGGCACAGGGGCCGGGGTTCAATCTCTGGGCCTGCTGTGCCAGCCCAGACCCTGGGGCATGCTGAGAGGGCAATTGAGCCTGGGAATGGTGATGTGCACCTGTAATCCCAGCTCTTGGGAGGCTGTAAACAGGTGGATCACTACAAGTCCTATGTAGCAGTGATACCCTGAAAACCCTGTAGACACTTGCCTTAAAATGCACAGAAAGAAAAAAAAAAAAGAAGAAGGAATAAAGTTTGGTGTGAAGTGTTAGGAACTGTGTTCTTTTAGTGTTCTCTTTTTATTCAAGCTTAATATGTTCTAATATGTTCTCCAATACCAAAGTAGACACATACATGGGTGTATACATGTAACACACAAGTATACACACACGTGTACATGTGGCATTCATACAAAGACACTAATGTACATATGACATACACCTAGGCACATATACATGTGCCACAAAACAGTTTTCTCTCTCTGCCATATGCTGTCATTTGGTGGAGCTAAAGCCACTCTGAATGCAGTGTAGGGTGGAGCTGAGACCCTTCTGCACCAGCACTGAACAAAGCCATTAGCATGGCAGCTGATCCTTGTGGCTTGGTTGATCTGGACAGTATTTGCCCGTTTTCAAGATGGGAACATCAATCTAGTCCCACTTCTGGTCACGGTAAACATTGTTTTGAATGGTTACATGTTAATGTTCAAAATTTTGATGTGAGACAACTTTTGTTTAAAACATGAATCAAATGTGGATTTTTTTTTCTTTCCCTGAATATCCAGAATAAGAGAGACAAAATATGCATACTCTCTTTGCTTTCACATTTAGAAAAACATGTGTCTTTTTGTGTGGCTCTTCTACCTTTTCTTGGTTCCCACATTAAAAACATTAATGCTTCCTCTTGAGAGAAGCACAGTTCTCACATCTATGCTCTGTCATGAAGGATTCCGCTTCTTGAGGTTTATCAGCATATGGCAGATGCTTTTACTGAAGGGCACTTGTGTCTAGAGTTAGGAGGACTGTTGAATATTTGGATGTAAACATCAGCTTAGTCTACCTGGGTCAGAAACAGACAGGTTCTTGAAATTGAGTCAGAAAAAGTAGTGGGAAACTTAGAGAATGAGTCTATTGGAAGTGACTGAGAGAACTTGCTCACTTACCTGACTGTGGAGGAAATCTGCCCCTAATTACTTTCATGTGGGACCCTTCCACGTGATGCTCTGGCACTGAGATGTGGACTGGGGATTCCTGTCTTTGTGCAGCAGATCCTTTATTCTTCAAGGATAAGCTCTACCATTCCCTAGGGAAGTTGGGTCTCCATGGCCCTGTGATGTTGAGAAATCCTAATCATTAAAAGATGGACTGCTAAGGACAGAAGGGATATGAGATTGTGTTTGGACTAGAACCATCTCAATGGACTTAATCGAGTTGGCTATGTGTGAAAGCTACTGTGATTGATCAATGCATGGCTGAGTACAAGGACGGTAAACAGTATGAACGTCAGAATGCCACCCCAGGGCGATGCTGTCGTTTAACCTTTAACTTCCTTTTATCTCTTAGAGGAACTCTGGATTAATCATATCTCAGAATCACACATTTTAATTGTTTAAGTAAACACCCTTACTTATTCTATGCTGATTGTGGAGATTAAAAATAAATTTTGTTAATTTAGGGCTGGCAAGATAGCTCAGCAGTTTAAATGCAAGCTTAGGCAGGTGCAGGGAACCACAATTCTGTCCCAGGCACTACATTCTATACCAGCTCTACCCTCAGAGTGGGCTGAGCCAGACCCCCCAAAAACTAAAGTAAAAATAAATAAATAAATATAAAAATAAAATTAATTAGTTAATTATTTATTTATTTTTGGTGGAACTGGGGATCGAACTCAGACCTTTGTGCTTGCCAAGGAAGGGCTTATTCCACTGAGCCGTCTCTCCCAATTTTGTTAATTTATATCCTACAATTTTGTAATATTTAACTTTTAAAAATTAAATGATGTTTATTTACTTATGGCCTGAGAAAATGTTCTAAGTGGTAACTCTCTTCAAAAGAGCTAATTTGCAAGGGGCTGGGGAGATGGGTTAGTGGAACAAGCACTTCCCTGGCAAGTGCAAGGGCCTGAGAACAATCCCCTGGTCCACCAAAAATAAAATAAAATAAAATAAAGAACTAATTTGCTAATCAAATAATCTACCTCTTTCTTATCAATTTATAATTAACAAGAATCTGAAAATATTGTTTGAAAATAATTAAAAAGCAACTACTTCTACACATACTAAAAATTGTAATTTAAAAGTATTGAAGGTATAGTGTATATTTCATGTCTTTTTATTTTTCTTAAAAGAGGTCTTTATTCAGAACAGAAAATTTATGCTATTTTGTAAATTTTACATATGCCAATATATGAAAAGATTTTTCTTACCATATTTTTGAGCATGTGATACAAATATTTAACATGAGTCTTACTTTTTCAATGAGCATAACTATTCAGTCTTAATAAAAAATATTTTCCATTGCATGTAATAACATGGACAGAGCTTGATGGTTTTATGTTAATTGAAATAAAACTGTTGTGAAAGTTCAATACTGTGTAATTCTTCTGGCAAAGCTGTTGAAAATAGCTTCCCTCAAATTTCATGTGTCCTTTTATACCCAGGATCATAGATTATGTGACAATTCACTGAACCTAAGTGCTTTTACCAGCAATGCATCAGATTTTACAGACCATTAAATCTTTTAATTTTCTGCATCGTGCTTTCAAATATGTGTGTAATTTTTCTGTATTTTGATGTTTTACTTTTATTTGTAGAATTATGTCCTGATTGCTTATTCACAATTTGTTCAAATAGTTCTCTATTTTAATAAAAATGAAAAGCAGAAATGTTTATTAAAATTTGACTGCTCTAAATTTCAGTTTACTAAATTATCTATTTTTCTGATAATACCACTTGAAAAGCTGCACTTTTGTTCTTGTTTTATTTATTGATTTCTTTTCTTGTGGTGCAGGGGTTCAGACCCAGGGCCTTGGGCATGTGACCCATGTACTGTCCCCATGAGTTGCAGCTCCTTGTCTCTGTACTGCATGGCCATGGTGAAGAATATTTTCTTATCTTACTCATTTGTGATGATGTGATTATTAAAAATCCTCTCCACTCATCTCCTTTAATTCCAGCTGAAATAATTGCAGTAAGTCCTTCCTGTCTCCCTCCATCACCATCTTACTAAAGGTCCCTTTGCTGTCATCAAAAGTAAGCAGAGGGGGGCAACCCCCTTGGGCTCCCCTTCTGTCCCTCTCCGACAGAAGCTTTTCTATCCAATAAAGTTTTTTCTTAAAAAAAAAGTAAGCAGTGGCCCAGCCCCACCCTACACTCCTCACCGCACTCCTTGTCCTTTGCTTGTTTCACTGCACTGTCCCGGGTCTTACTATGTTTCTGAAAATACCCTTTTCGTTATTGCCTTCATATTTAGATAGTCAAATGACAGAGACTCAATAAATTATCATTTTTAATTTATCACATCTTCCTTTTCTTATTAATTTTACCTGGTAGATATATAAGTGGATAGATAGATAGATAGATAGATAGATAGACAGACAGACAGACAGACAGACAGACAGACAGACAGACAGACAGACAGACAGACAGACAGACGAACAGACAGACAGAGTTGTATCCTCTGCCATCAATCTACTTCTCTGGACTTTGGACAATCACAGTCAACAACCTGTCTGGATGTTCACTTGAATGTATGCTAAACACCTATAGTTTAGTTACCGAACTGAATTCCTGACTTCAAATCCTTTTCTTATCTCAGTGCACGGGCACTTTACAGTTGCTGGCCTGTCTCTCTCTAAGCCCGTACCCACTCTTCTGGGAATTCTGGCTGATGCTCCTTTCTGTGATCCACAGCACAACTCTGCTTACCCTCTATGATAATGCCCACCACCATTTCTACCATAGCATTTTTCTCCTATGTCCCTTGTTCCTGTCCGTCCTTGCATTTAGCACACTAGTACTGGTGATCATTTTAAACGCTAAGTTGAACGGCTTTACTCTTCAGCAAAGACCCCTATAAAGGCTGCTTCATTTCACTCATAGGAAATCTAAGTCCTTCTAAGGGCCCTAAAATTCCAGCTTGGCCTGAGCCTGTCTAGTGGGAAAATTTCTTAACACCTCCATCCATCCGAATAGGCTGGCCTCAGATACTGTAGACTTCAATCAGCCTCAGGTGTTTGTACTTCTTTCCTATTTGAAACAATCATCTATCTATCTATCTATCTATCTATCTATCTATCTATCTATCTATCATCTATCTATCTATCTATCTATCTATCTATCTATCTATCTATCTATCTATCTATCTATCTATTTGTCTGTCTGTCTGTCTGTCTATCTATCTATCATCTACCATCTATCTATCATGTATCTATCATCTACCATCTTTAATTAATATAAAATATTTTAGTACTTGGATTAAATCTAAAATTTTAAATTTTAAGTTTATCTTTCACCATCATATTGGTTATCAGAGCACCATTTCAAAATTACTCTGATTTCTTTCATTTATTCAAAATAGTGCAGAGCTGGGCTGGCCAAATAGCTCAGCAGACTAAAGTGCCTGCAAACAGGCACTGGGCCAGGGGTTCAATCCACAGGCCTGCTGTGCTAGCCCCACCCCTGAGGTGTGCTGAAACAGCTAATGAAACTGGGCTTGGTGGAACACACCTGTAATTCCAGATCTTGGGAGGCTGTAAACAAGAGAATCACTACAAGTTCAATCTAGTAGTGAGACCCTGAACACCCTGTAGACCCTTCAAAAAAATACACAGCTACTTTGTGCCATGTATACCACACAGTACATACATGGGACATGTGAATGAGTGAGTACAGACCATACTTGCATACCCCTGCCATGCAGTCTGGTGGACAGGGCACTGTTAAGGCACAGTGAAACTGGTTCTCTCCAGCTATGCTCAATTGTGAAAAACTTTACTATTCCTTGAGAACATACAACACTGGATGTGTTTAAAACAGAAGTAGTACTTGTTTGGTGAGCTATGACAATAAGTAGGAGGGAAAAAGGAGCAATAATGAAACTATCTGAACTATTTCATTGTATCTGTTTTGTTTCTTTAACTTCTGTCTGCATTCTAATAAGAGAACAGTTTCCCTTTTATATGTCACAGAGAGTATTGTAGATTGAATACGTATTTCTTTGAGACAATTTCCTTAGTATTCTAATTTTTCAAAAAATAATAGTAAAAGTTATTGATCAAAGTTTTATAAACAAATATGTCGAGATAGCTCAGCAGTCTAAAATGCCTGCTTAAGCAAGCTTAGGCAGGTGCAGGGGACGGGGGTTTGATCCCCAACACCACATGCTGTGCCAGCCCCACCCTCAGGGAGAGCTGAGCTCATACAAGAAAACTATGAATAAATGTAATTGCATATGACACAAATGAGTATATGTGTGTGCACTTTCATGATCTATCTTCAGAAACTCATTGGTAATTTGATTAGACTCATGTTTATGATTTAGTTTAATGGTAGAATTTATATCTCTTTAATAGTATGTGTGTTGGCATATACTAGCTTGTGTATTCATAAATAGTTTATATGCTTTTAAATATCTCAGAGTAAGGGGTGGGCTGGGGAGATAGCTCAGTATAGTAAGCACATGCCTGGCAAGCGCAAGGGCCTGAGTTCATTCCCAAGTTCCACAATAAATAAATAAATAATTAATCTCAAAGTAGCATATTGTAGCATCTGCATTTCTATCATAAAACCTATTATTATCTTTCCTTTTTTTTTTTTTTTGCTGAACTGGGGATTGAACTCAGGCCCTTGTGCTTGCCAATGAATAAAACCTATTCTTTGTCTTCCTCTGTCCAAAGAGATTTGTGTGATTGCTAGTGGTGCATGACTACATTATTACTTTATTTTTATTTATTTATTTACTTTTTGGCAGAACCGGGGATTGAACTTAGGCCCTTGCACTTGCCAGGGAAGTACTTATTCCACTGAGCCATCTCCCCGGCTCCCCGACATTATTACTTTAAATGCACATGTATTTACAATATTTTGTCAATCACTACATTGGTACTACTTTATTAGATTTAACAGTTTCATTGACTCCTCCCTCATAATGTTCAGAAATAACTCGAAGTCTGTTCTTTCTTTGCTAATAAGGAAGCCTTCGGCCTTCTTATTGCTTTGCTTTGACATTTGCTAGTCTTCCTATTGCCCTCTCTCTTGAGAATGCCTACATCAAGGCTGTACAAAAAGGAAGGATGTCTCTCTTCCATAATTTTAATTAAATAATATTTTGAGATCTTGTCTCTAAGTTGCCTGCTCCATTTGAATTAGAAAACCTCCTGCTCCAACCTCCTGTGGAGGTGGGATTTCAGGCACGAGCACCTGCCTGGCTCTTCCTTCATGATCCTTGTGATGCTTCTAGTCTCATTAAATATGACCATGATTACTGAGTTGTGACAAATCATTTTTACTATGGTGTTAATTTTTCCTTATTGCTGTCCCCCTTGGAATTTTACATTACACTAATTTTCACCAGTACTTTTCCACATGCATTGAGAGAAAATATTTTTAACTGTTTTGCTTTATTTATTGAACTAAACCAATAAATCAAGCAATGAGAGCAAATGAATACTACAGTAATATTTACATTTCAAATAGAGTGATTAAATTGACATAGTATTTAAAAATACACTCAGAATTTTACAATCAATTCTATCATATATTCTTGGTGTCCATTGTTCTCTATGGTAATCCTGTCTTCCTCCGTTTTTCACTCAGATCTTAATGCATCATGTTTTAGTCTTTATTAGTTAATTGCAAAGGAATATGCAGCTATGTATAAATAATTATTTGCCTATGTTCCCATTAAAAATACACTGACACATAAAATTGTCTTTGTGCAAATTTAAATTGAACACTTCGGTTTTCTTTTTAACCAAATTACTCTAGTAGTTTTAGTAGAATGATTTATTTTTAATACTTGTACACATATTTGTTATGCAATGAGATCTTCATGGTCAGTTTTATTCCTATGAAATGTTAACTCTGAACATAACCATCACATCTTCTCATAGTGGATGACACCACAGTAAGCACAAACCAATAGCCAGGGCGATGAGTGAAGCTCATAAATTGCCATTCATGCCCTACATTGTGAGGGTGGAGTGTATTGCTATGACACGCCGATCTGCATTGTCAGCAGGGAGTATTGCTACATTCCTAGTTTTTTCTTGTCTCCACATGAGGCTGACTGTTGGGTTTCCTTTTTAAGACAGAACGAAATATCCCTTACTCTCCTTCAATGGATTCTGGTAAGGCATTCCAGCCATAACATAGGGTCAAAGATTGTAACAGTGATAAAGATTGGAGACCGCCACGGAGTCAAAGGAGTCTAGTAAATGCCGCTGTTCCTGTGGTGTTTGACGCAGCTGAGTGTATGACAAGTACTTCTCCACAGAAACTAGGTGCTCATAAACCCGAGGTCAGCTCCTATGCCAAGACAGGAAAAGGGTTAGCTTAATAATTGCATTTCTAGTCCGTCTTCAAAAACTTCAGAGTCTTTGAGAAAATTAAAAGTGCTCTTTTCTATAACCTTCATTCTTAATCTGTTTGTTTTAATTAAATCCTTAAGGAAAGAGAAACTGCACTCAGAATTCGATTGACTGCTTAATGATGAAACTCTCTCTGGGTCTTATTACGACGCTCTATTTCGCCATGAGAATTCCCCATCGCCTATTTGCTAATCGGCTCCATGGGTCTTGTTAAAATCAGCTATTTCTCGGCTTTTTCAAGAAGACGGATTAATGGAAACGAGTGTCAACAAACACCAAGTTCAACTTTTCCATTAAGGATAATGAACATGCTGATTAACTTGAGTGTGTTTGAATAATTATGATTCCTGGGGGGATGGGTATTTCCTCTACCTTCCAGCATCTTCCTCCGGGAGAAAAAGCAGTGGGAAGAGAAGAGAGTTTGGAGTGTTGGGCGGTGTGTACTCAGGCTGTCCTGTTTACCAGTGTCCTCCCGGGAACATCACGGACTCTGAGCCTCAATTAAGAAATGAACACATCACCTACAGCACAGGAGTATTGTGAAGAGTAGACTAATAGTGAATGTTAGATGCTATTACAAACTGCAAATCACTTGAGCTAAAGATTATGAATAGAGCTATAACACTAGTAATAATAATAAATGTCTAATTATTGACTTTTATGTGCTGGAAAAGGTGGCCAAAATGCCTATTTATATCATATTATGAACCCATACAATGGACAGCGAGGAATACATTAAATGATCCCATGATCAGATAAGAGACAATCTCAGATACTTAAAATAATGGTTTTGAGTTAAAGCTGATGTTTTTATTAGCACTAAGATTTACACTGTCCAGTATGACAATTACTTACCACTACATGCTTCATTTTTCTCTCTCTAATTATATAAATTTGATATACAATGAATGTACTTAAAATTTATTCTCCAAACTTTATTCAGGATCCTGAGCTGCCTTCCAAGTCCATCTGTGTAGTTTCTTTGAAATTCAGTTTTTTTCAGTCTATCTGACAAGGTAGAAAGAAAGCCTGACCATTGGTATCTGCACCCTCAGTAACTAGTTAGCTCCTGGCTCTGCAGACCATTTGTAGTGCCTGACTACCTTGGACTGCCCTTGGCACCACCTCTCTAAGAATACTCAAGCAGGGTCCCCTAGTGGTCCCTTTCCCCCCACTGACCTGCACTGTGCTCACGCTATCCATTTTGACTTTTCCTGGCCTTTGTCACAGGTGAGCTCAACCTCTCCCCCGCTACAACCTGCTTCTGCCACGGTGGTTCTATACCAATGCTCCTGAGTGGCTTCCTTGATGGGCTTTAACAAGTGTCACTGAATTAAGTTTTTGTTAACACCAACCCACACAAACACACGTCTTTACTATTATCATTAGATTATTTGATATAACTTATGCAAGGCAACTTTTACTGTTTCTCTAAAAGATCTTCATTGTTCTAATTATTATGCAGTGACCAAATGTAAGAAAAAGGAAAGTAAATCTCAAAGTTTTATGTTTGTCCCACGAGTATAATGTGTAAAGCTTTATTTTCATTGAATTTTATTCTAATTTACACATATAGCCACTGAAATTCAGACCACTGCATTCCATGGAGTTAATCATATTTTATTAAAAATCATGTTGAAAGGACCACTTTTGATTGCATATAATCTCTAATTTGTCAATATCAATATATCATGTATATCTATACCTATTTCATCTATATCTAATGCATGCTTTTGTGTTTTTGCCTATGATAGAAATTGGCTAAGCTCATGAGCATGAGTCATAAACCGGTGCTCGCCGTGGCCCTTTCTTTGCATCTGCATTTGTGTTGTCTTCCTTGGTGTCTGTCACAACACTTGCTCTCCATCACTAATTGCAGCTTTGATCCTGATCTTTGCCTTTACCCTGTCACTGAAATCCTTCTCACCGTGTACTACTGTGTCCCTTTTCAAATTCAACTGATTGGATAAACTAATACCGTGCGCTCTTACACTTGCCATTGCCTGATCTCTGATAAGAAATGAAAAAACCAGCGACCTTCTCTCAGCGCTGTTCCTAATTTCTCATGTCACTGCAACCACTGACCCCCTGTGCTAATTCTACTGCTTCAGCCTCCCTCTTTGGCTGTGCGGGATCTCAGCATGGAAATTCGGAGCCCTCTTTCACCTTCTTTGGAGCTTTAAATATCTTGGCAAATCAGCTTTTTATGCATATGTTTTACTATTTCTTCTTTCTTTATTATTTTGTTTTTGTAATGGTAAAATACTTTAAAAGGCAGTGGAATCCAAACTTGGGAGAGTGATAGAATGTTATCAACAATTGTTATGTGAACAATTTTGATGTATGTCTTAGCTTAAAACACACACACGCCCTATAAAGGATCTCACACAATATTAAGTGGATTTTCCACATTATATTTAAAACATGTTTAAATTTTTAAAATTTAAATAAGGATTTCATTTTTAGTGAAGTGCTCATATCCTGATCTGTTGATCTCCCTGAATTTTGTTGACCATTTGGTGAAGCATCTTTTACTTTCCCTTTTAAATCAGATTATACACATTTTAGAGAGTTGCCAGCCTATACAGTAATACTTTTAATCAGTAAGTACTAACAACTCAAAATTCAAAAATTAAAAAAAAAAGAAACTATTTAGTTCACTGAGCTATCAGGCCCAGCCTCATAGCTCAGTGGACTAAAGTGCTTGCTTATGCAGAAGCAGCGGCTGAGTTCTATCACATTCATGCCCTGCCCATCCCACATCTGTGGCGCATTGAGGCAGCAATAGAGACTGGGCATGGTGGCACATGCCTGTAATCCCAGCGCTTGGGAGGTTGAAGACAGGAAGATAACTATGAGTTTGATCTATGTAGGGAGACCCTGTACCCCCTGTATCCTTTCATGTTTACTCACTAATTATTATACAAAAAATCTTTCAAACTCCATTCATTTTGCAATTTTTCAAAGAGTGCAAGATTGGGAGAATTGATTTAATAATCTGTTACAGTAGATGAACTGTAACATGGTTAAATGTACCTTATCCATGTGCAGTATCTTGCCCATTCAAACTTTGCTGCTATCACTGAAGTAAATCTTAGTCTTTGCAACATTTCACTAATTGCCGTGTAGTGGACACCTAACTGGGGGTCAACTTCTTATGCCCAACTGAATTAAACTTGTGTGGTGCTGAGTGTGGAAGTGGCCCACATGACTGCTGTGGCCAGGAGCACAAAGGTAGAGCAGGTGAGGCTGACAGCGCGCTGTTAAGGATGCTGGTTGGAGACACTGTTGGAGCTGTTGGCAGCTGCTAGTTCTCTTGGGCTGTTCTGCTGGAGGACCTGGTCATGTTGGCTTTCCCAGCGAACTTCGGAGGAGCTTTGATCCTCATCTTGGGCATTGCTTCCTGGCTCTGAAGGGAAAGATGATGCACTGCTCAGTCTTACAGAGAAGCTTGTTACATTGGCCTTCCTGATGGGAGCTCAGCTTTCTTCATTGTTGGAGGAGCTTGGGACCTCACTGCTGCTGAGGACGGCGGTGGTACTTTGGGGGAGATCTGGTGCTTACCTTGAGCACTGCTTCCTAGCTCCATGACAGATCCTTCATCCCACTTAGATACTTTCTAGCTTCCACTGCTGACCATTGGGCCTTTCTATCACAGATCCATGAAGCAGGCCTGCATGAAACTTTATTATGAGCTCTAGGCCTCCATTTAGACTTGTGGAAGGCATTGTTATGTACTCTAGCATTTCTTTCTTTCTTTTTTTTTTTGTTTTCATAATGTTTTGGTACTGTATAAGGTGCATACATGAAATTATATTTACAGGTTTTTTATAGCTGAATTATATCAAAGATTCAATAATTATTTACCTAGTGGATGACCATAGCACTAAAAGCCAACATAATATCCTGTCCAACCACCATTAGTGCAGATCTTGCCTCTCATAGAATTATGTAGAAGCACAGCGTTATCTATCCCAACTGTACTGTCTATAC